>JAOTRS010000026.1:15826307-15837164 GCA_028565755.1 Dinotopterus cunningtoni
GCATAACCCCGTTTGTGCTAAAATAAGTAAATACATGAGGGGCGTTCAAGTCAAACCAGGATTTGTGATAAAATTTATTCTACAGTATTGTGATAAAATATACATTCTGTTAAACCTAGGTATCAATCAAAAGACAAAAAAAGACACCTAAGGGTTCATAAATGCAGAAAAAAACACACTTGTAGAAAGTCAGATATTTATTTAAAATGTAAAGGCATGCATGCATCTTACTTTTCACTTTCATTGGACTTTTTTACATTTCTGGTGAGTAAAGGCAGAAAACCAATTGCCATTTACAGAACACTTTATCCACACTTCTACACTGCAGGAAAACTTTTGAATGCTGCCAGCGTTTTAAAGAAGGTCCTATACGTCTGTGAATGACGATCTCGGGCGAGGTGCATCGCAACACACTGCAGTCGTTCCACTCGAACATTCATCGAGTGGAACACCTGATCCTTTTATGGAAAATTGATGGATAATGTGTCACCAAATTAAGAACAATCAAGAGACGCATCTGTCTCTGTGAATTGTACACACAATCACTCACCAACTCCACTTACACGTTACAGGAACTCGGCTGGGAGCTATCGCCATCGCCAGTTACATCGCCGTTCAGTCCTGACCTCACTCCAAGCCATTTCCACAAGTTTAGGCCATTCAAGGATTTCCTGGGAGGCCAGAGTTTCAAATATGAAGCTCAGGTGTACTGAGAAAACTTTCTACCTTGATGGTGTCCCAGCACTAGTGAAACACAGGGATAAGTGCATTAGTGTAGCCGGGGATTATATAGACAAAATAAAGGGAGATTTTACTCTGTTAACTCTATCGAAAGTCCCGGTTTAACTTGAATGCACTTCATATTTTGCAAACGGATGGAATTATTTCATATTGAGATTTGTGTTGAGTTTCTTTTTGTCAAAGTCGTCCCACACGCATATATTTATATTTAATATATTCATATTGATTTTTGTACATTTACTACAATAGGTTTTTTTAACTGCCAAAATTTTCTCCTACATCTCAGACTTCTACCTTTCAAACTCTTACCTCTCATACACTCCTCTCACACTCTTACCTTTAATGGGTGCTGAAGACGTCCCCAATAGGTTTTTTAGATATTAGAGTAGTGAAAACGTCCTCTCTGTGCCCGCTTGGTATCAATGAGAGTATTTATATATTCTGTTAAACCACAGGTATGAATAAATGGACAAAAAGACACCTGTTCATTCATAAATGCAGAAAAAAACACTCAGAGAAGCAGATATCTATTTAAAATGTGAAGGCACGCATGCATGTTAATTTTCTTAAGTAATCCTGCTTTATGTGTATGATTTTTTTAAAAACATAAACATCTAAATTAAACTACATTAATGTTTGTTTCTCTTCCACTCAAAAAGCTTTCGACTCACCATTGACTCTAACTTTCTAAATCATTTATTCTACAGACTCAGGCTTGTGTGTGTTATTGAGTTGAAAACGTTAAATTCCTGCCATGCTAAAATACAGAGTGCCAAAGTTTGTGCACCCCTAAGTTCAGAGTCACAGGCAAAGTGTACAAAACTTTGCCTTTCTGTGTCACCTGGAGTGTGAATCTTTTACCTGGAAAGACACTGAAAGCTACATCATAAGCCGTTAGGGTGCAATTACTGTATGTATCTGAAACACACTCTAGTAGGTATCAAGGAAAGGTAGGGCTAGAACATCAGACAGAATGATGAAAACAAATGAATCCAACTTACCAGATATTTCAATTAGTTAAAAAGGTATCAGTTCTGACAGTACCATCAAATGTACACCTTCTGCCCTTAAAGTCTTACTCTACACACTAGTGATCCTTGGGGTGTGGCCTCAATTATTGTAGCCAAACGTGTAGCCTCAATTATTTTTTAAAGGTTCACAACAATCACGCTAATGTAAAAAACACAAGATGTTCATTTAGTGACTGTATAAAATATGAAGACTGTAAAAATAAAGACAGATATAACAGATCGGAAAAATGAAACAACGTGATATAAAACCAGGAACAGCTGCATGCGGTCACGTTAATGTTACTGTGCAAAAGTCTGTGCTTCTGGGTCGAATTTTATATATGTTATATATATATTTATAAATGTTATATATATATATTTTTTTATATATTTAATTTATGACTTTATTAATGATTGAGTCAGTGCAAATGCATTCCTGATATTCACAAAATGAAAAGTTACAGAAAAAAATATTTTTGTATGACAGAAAAAAAAATGCATATTATATAAGCGACCACTTTTTAGACAAAAAACAAAAAACAAAAGCAGGTGCTGCGACAGTCAAAATCATCAGAAGAACCGTGTGAGGTTCTGCAGGAGAATCAGTGAAACTTCTTTCCTATTATTAGATCTTTTCCTTATAAAACTACACAAATTGTACCTGAGACTAAAGGATTCTCAAAGCGTCATCGTGCCAAATACTGACTTTGTTTTATTGATTACTGATTACTCACTCACTCACTTATCGTTTATACCATTTTATCCTGTATTTAGGGTCACAAGGTGGGGAACAACCTGGACAAGGGCACACACACACACATACACACATACACAAAGACATACATGCAGACATATACCTTACCTGTACCCATATACCACCCAACCTTGGGTGACCAGAAAGGCGCCTATATAAATAAAATGCATTATTATTATTATTATTTTTATCATTATTATATATTTTATTTAATTTTTTTAGGGCATCCTTGGTCGACGGCATTTATTTCCATGTGCCTAATACGTTTGCACAGTACTATACAATTAGTAGAGCTGTTTTTCCCCCTCTGAGAGTTCAGGCTGCACTGAAATCACACTGGAATCGTGTTTATTGTGAATAATCTGTAAAACAGGTGGATATTTTTTATTAACAGACCATGCACTCGGTTGTATCTGTGTCGCCAGCAATAAAACAGAGGCCTAAAAGAAAAGTAGAGGAAAAAAATACCTTTTTTTTGTTGAAGTTATTAAGTTTAATTGATCGTTATCTCCAGAGCACTGAATACCTCATCTATAACAGGATTAACTTATTCTCACGTCTCCTCTACTTTTTTTTCTTGCTTTATTTTAACTAAAGTCGTTTAACTCATCTTCAGTGCACGTGCTCGCGCGCTCGCCGGGCAATTAGCGCGTTACTTTTCTCATTAAGACGGGGTCAGCCCATTAACGACCCTTAAAGGAACAGGAGAAGAAAAATAAGAAGCGGGATGAGGGGAAGGGGAAGGGGAAAAAAAAATAAAGGAACGACTGAGCGCGAGTCTTTGACGAGCCTCGCGGTGAGATCGACGGAGAAGGCGGCGGGAAAAGAATAAAAATGTAAAAGAAAGAAAGAAAAAGGGAAAGAAAAAACGCAAATTGCACTAAATTGCTCCTCGCGCAGGTGCGCACGCCCCAGCCGCCGCGAGCCCTTTGTGCCGCTGAGTGACGGCTTTCTCCGAATTGGGGCGAATTAACGCGCGCTCCGGTTTTCCCCGCAGCACCCGGTTAAAGCACACGGTTTCTTTTGTGCGCGCGAGCGCTGAATCAAAGCGCAGCGAGAAGCGGCATTTTGTTCACGAATACAGTGGGTCATATTAATTGAATGCATTTTTATTATTATTTTTTTTAAATAATAATGACTTTTTTTATTTCATTTCCTTTCACGTTTTCAATTGTTGGAGTTTAATTACAGTTTCTTTAAGTAACTCCATCTGATGAATTGTGGCCCTGAGGGCAGCGAGTCGGCTCGGGTCAGCACTGCCCTCGCGCACCTCCAGCACTGCCCTCGCGCACCTCCAGCACTGCCCTCGCGCACCTCCAGGGCTGGGGGATCAAATCTCTCTCACCTTTGGTCTACACGTGTGTGTGTGTGTGTGTGTTCCTCCAACAGTCCAAAGGCATGCAGCGTTCCAAAATTTACCCCTAGTGTATGGGTGTGTGTGTGTGTGTGTGTGCTTGTACCTTGCTTGTATGGGTGTGTGTGTGTGTGAAGCTCTGTTCTTTTAAACCTTTGTTAAAACTCCAACTTTCCAAACTTAACAATGTTGCCGCTGTTGGGCCCTTGAGCGAGGCCCTTAACCCCATCTGCTCCAGGAGGCGCCGTATATTGTCTGACCCTGCGCTCTGACCCAGGCGTATTAACACAGCTGGGATCTGTGAAGAATAAAGAATTTCACTTGCAGTAATTGTATATGTGTATATGTTACATTGGCAGTGATGTACACTTCAGCTCAAAAGTTTTGGGATCACTTTTTTGCAATTTTACTATAATTTTATTGTGTTCCAAGGAAACACACATGAAACTAGTCTGAATAGAAAATACAGCAAAAGAACAAGTCACGCTGACATTGTCATAGTCAGAAATAATAATTTTGATGGAAGTGATGAATGTGCACCCTTTGCAGCAATTACAGCCTGACAGACCGTACGCATTCCAGCTGTCAATTCTTCATGTTAATCTGATGAGATTTCACTCTGTGTATTCTTGAGTGTCTCCCACAAGATGGACTGGCTTGATGATGGAGTTTTCCTCCATACTTACCATACGGTCACGCTGCTCCCACAACGGCTCAACAGGGTTCAGATCTGGAGACATGTGCCGGACGCTCCGTTACACTCAGAATTCTGGCTAACTTTAATTGTTTGTAAATTGCATGAAAAAAAAAATTTTTTTTCTTTGGAAAGCAAAGAAATTTGCAAGTGAGTATGTGAGGAATAAAGGCTGAACTTAAAAAACAAACAAACAAAAAAACATGCTTTAGGTTTGTATATTTTTTATTTCAAACCAACATGGTGCTGATTTTAGGAGCCATGAACATGTGTGTTTCTTTACAAGAAAAAAACAATTATCTTTTTATATTCCTGTAAGCTCATTGAAAGACATTATTTATCAAGGGTGCCAATACTTCTGGTGCTGGCTCTCCTCGCAGTCTCAGGAGGATTAGTTTAGATGAAAAGCTGTAGAATTAGACCTGAGAGAACAGGAAGGCGTAATGCATTTATGGATCATTTTATTGCAGAAAACTCACACAGTAATGTATCGTGTAAAAGGATTCTACCTGCCAGACGACGCTCAGCCGGGGAGCTCCTAAATGGCAGAACCGGCCATGAGCACGCACGCACACACGCACCCACATACACACACCGATAAAAACAATAAGTGAAAAAGTGTGTGTTCTGCCAACAGCTGTGCAGGAAGAAAGAGGAAGGAGGATGAGGAGGATGTGAAGAAGAGTAAGTAGAAGGCCTCGCCGCTCCAAAACAACTCAAGGTCCTTGACTAAGAGCAGGATATATAAATATAATAATACAATATATTTATATAAATATTCTATACAGAATACAGCTGTAAATATTTTCCTTTAAAGCAAGTAGAACATTTTAAAATATTAATTAATTATTCATTTAAAAAATATTACACAAATAATGAAAAACCCTTGATAGTCCTTCAGTAGTTTGTGTGTGGGGAGAACCTAATGGGTCGTAGATAAAATCCTGAGGTTCGAGGGTTCGATTTCTGCCTCTGGTCTCTCTGTTCTTAGCGGGTTTCCACCAGGTCCTCTGGGTTTCTTCCAAAGTGCAAAGTTTAGGCTGATTTGTGTTTAGAGAGTGTGTGCTTGTGTGCCCGGTGAAGGCCTCCTGCGACCCTGAACAGGATAAGTACTGTGGAGAATGAGTGAGTAAGAATTAAAAAAAAAAAAAATAATAATAATAATTTTTTTGAAGTTTCACCAAAACAAAGGAAAGAGCATTACATGGAACTTCCGGAAATCCTGCAACACTGTGTCTCTTTAAGTGTTAGTCAAATAATTAAGACGTCTTGTCTTACAAAGAAAAGAAATCTACTTGGAATCCTTATCCTTATGATAAACTACTTTTAGTGTTCTAGTTTTCTTTTTTCTTTTTGGTAATTATTTTCTCCTTAGTATATAAAACCGGTTTATAATTGTGGTAAAATGTTTTGATGCTCCGACACTCTTAACTCTTAGGTGTTCTTTCTTTACAGATTCTGGTCTTTTAGTAAAGGTTCAACAGGGAAACCTCGGATTGCGAGTGACGCGGTTTGCGAGTGTTCCACAAGACGAGCAAAGATTTTTAATAAATTTTGACTTGGAAAACGAACAAGTCTTGGTTTATGAGTACAGAGTATCATGTATCACGCATGTGCTTCTTGTTTTGACACCGAGCGTCACATGATCACAACTGAGCCAGTGTTTTCTCTCTCTCTTGCACTGCGGAATTGTGGGTAATCGACTCCCCTGCTGAGTCTTAGTGCTCTTACTGGTATAATAAACATCTGTGCACGCGTGTACTGTTTACTATAACACTGTTACCACGTGTGTGTGTGTAAAACATATTTTATTTTGTGTCTGTATGCGTGTGTGTACAGTGCACGTGTAGAGCAAAAGCAAGTCTCATTAGAGAGGTTAAAGATCCATTTTCTCTCTCTGCTCAAGGCTCAGCCTGCTCTTTGTGCCTGTGTGTGCGCATCATTGGACACCGTGCCACACACACACACACACACACACACAGACCCCTCCTACTTTTGCCTTCACAGACACAGACACACACACACACACTCTCTCACTGCTCTACACAGAAACACTGCTCTGTCGTGATTTTTTTCAAAGGTAAAGTGCAGGTTAATTTGTTTTATTTTTACTTTACAGCAGTGATTCCGTTAGTGTGTCGCTCAATCAAGTGTCATTAGAGAGATTTCTTGTACATTTTTCCGATAAAACAGTGTTTCCGTTGTGTGTGCGCGTGTGTGAAAAGAGTGGTGGAAGGGTAACTGTGTAAGACGAGAAGGAGGAGAGGGGAGCTTACTTTAGCTTCACACACACACACACAGCGCCTGCGTGCACAAACAGAAACACTTATCTGTCGGGATTTATTTTTACTTTTTTTTAAGGTAAAGTGCAGGTCAATTTGTTTTATTTTTACTTAATATTTTGTGTTAATTATTTTTAGGTATTTAATTTTTTGGGCTGTGAAACGAATAATTTGAGTTTCCATTATTTCTTATGGGAAGATTTGATTTGGTTTATGAGTGTTTTGGAATACGAGCCCACTTCTGCAATGAATTATGCTCGTAATCCAAGGTTCCACTGTACTTGAACCCCCCCGAAACAAGAAAACACTTTTTTTTTTTTTTAAAAAAAAAAATAGGATTCCAGCAAAAGGAGAACATATTTATTGGTATTTAAAAAAATAAACTTGTAATAACTAAAACCGGCCATGTGTTTACAATTTTTGTACATTTGTACACTTAAAAAAAAAAAGTGTACAAGAAACGCAGGGTTTCTTGCGTAATTACCTGTTCTCGAACTTCAAAAAGAGCTTTGTACTTGGAAAACATTTTCACAGGAAAACACTTACAGGTTTTTCCAAGAAGGCGAATCGAGGAACCATTGATGGTTAAAAAAGAAAAGAAGCTATTACTACTATAAGTACCTTTTAGATACTTAAAAAAAAGGCCTTTAATGGATTTTTTTTTTTGTCTTCAAAAAATACAAAAATAAGTTTAAACCATAAGAATGTAACACTCTGGCGGCTTCGACGCCTCCGCACTGAGCTCTCGTTAGGGTCAACAAACTCAGTGGTGCTTAAACTCCATCCCGGAAATCTGCGGCACTGGAAGCGATAACTCCTGGCATGTTGTTCTTTTAGTCAGAGTTCATGTTTATCGTAAACCTCCTGTTTGTTTAAAAGACAAATCGTTATCATCAGTGAATCTCAGTAGACGAATGAATTACCACATTTAATTGATATATGATGATCAGCTTATTGCCATTAAAACTGAAGTCAAAATTTCCCTCATAAGGAAAAAATTTTCCGAGGCTTGTCGAAGCACAATGTCTCAGTCTCGATGTCTTTAACGTCCCAGAATATACATGTAGCCCTTCAGTGGATAATCTTACCGCGCTGTAGACTTGTACATAAGAGTAACCATAAACCATATGTAACCATCCTGTGTTCATCCTATAGACTACTAAACCTGATTTATGGTTCCACGCCTACACCATGTCTTGCAGCATTGTGAGCAATCTCTCTGCAATTACTCTGTGCTGAGTCTCTCCAGCACTCTCTGGTGAGTTTTTCGTTTGCAAACTACAAACAGTGGCGAATGTAATTGAGCGGATCTTGTTGGAGTTGGAGGAGATGGACAATACGATATTCAAAACGGAAACGTGGAAGAAGAAGCCGGAAAATGCATAGCTAACAATCCAGGTGGACCAATCACAGTTGTTGAGGTCTGCGTTGCCACTATGATGTGTAGGTATATTTCTGGGGAGGTGCATGCCAGGCTACGCCGTGGGGTACACGGTTACACGAGACCTACAGCACGGACCTAATGCAGAAACACAAATCAGACTTTATTCTACATTCACTACAACAGTTTTTCCACTAGGGGGAGCAAGCCTCAAACCGCCGGTCTTTCAACTTCAATTCATAAGCAACGATTCAATATTAGACAATGCTACTCCATCTGCTAATCAACTTTTATACCTTCAAAACCAGATGAAGAACATTTTGCTAACATATTTACACATCTGTTTTAAGATTTTAACTAGTTTTTACGCACCAATACTTGATCTACCAATAGCAGTACCAATATTGTTTTTTTTTTTTTTTTTGACAGTGATCGATTTAGGACTTTTTTAATCAATGCATCGATCCAAATGAATGCATCGTTTCAGGGGTTTGAGCTACCAAACAGTAACCGAACCCCACTGGAAGCCCCGCCCCCTTCACATTAGGAGGTTTTCAGCTGGTGCTCTAGTCTTGACTCGATTTCCCTTGTTTGAAAGACGTGGCGCCCTCGCTTTCACTCGCTGTCAGGGTAAATGGAAAATATTTTGAGTTAACTTATATGAAATTAAACGAATTAGTGTATGGTTTTTGCTAACCTTAGATGTATGTACAGTATATATATGTAGGGTTGACCAATAAACTCAGTTTTCGGACTTTCAAACATTCTGAAAATGATTTTAGGCACATATATAACAAAACTTTACATTTGCAAACAGATTTTTCTTTATCATATCTTTGAACTTACACTTTTTAGCCAAACGCAACATTGAACATAGACGTGCCAATCATATTTATTCTTTTCCAGCTACAAAAAAAGCAAAAAAAAAAAAAAACGGCTTCTTTAAATGAATCAAAAGTGTTTGATGGAGATTTGGAAGCTTTAAATGTTGAAATCAACAACAAAATAGGAGGTTTACAGTCTGTTAGTGCCACTGCAGTTTCCCAGCAGTCATGGACTTCTGTAATAAGGTGCTGCTATTAATTACTGAAGTGAAACTCAAATTGGTAAAGAAGGAGGCTGAGGATCCAGTGATGAATTTATTTATTTACTTATTTTTATAATCGCCAACAACCTTTGTAATGAAAAGTAACAAGCATACCAAAACCCCCCCCCCCCCCGTTCCAGTTTGTTGCCAGTGACTCACTAAAGGACGCAATCAAAGATTTTTTTCTTAATTAAAAACTCAACTTACATATTATTAATACAGAATTGCACCACAAACACAACTGCAGGCTGATTTATCCATTGTGACAGAACTGTGGAAGGTGGAGTTATAGCGTTTTGCAGAATAATACAACAATTCACACTCATATAACCAAAACACTTTGGCGAAAATGTTTTGGAATTTGTGGTTTTTATCACCCTTGTGACTCAAAGAAAACATGCACAAATTATTGTTATCAGTTTGTAGTAGTTCTTGCTTCTTTTTTGGGAGGAAAAAAAAACACATTTTCTTCGCAAAAAGAAAAATGGCAAAATGGATTTATCTAGTTTTGCAATCAAAACATTCATAATCTTTAGCTATAATTTATTTGATATTTAAGATAAATATCATGTATTATGAATGCAACAAAATTTCAGAACAGTTATTTTTTGGATAAAAAACAACCAAACGGGCCAAAATAAGGCAGAAAATATAAATATTTTCAAAATGTATAGTGACTTTCCCCCATTTGCTGCCTTGCACCAGTCTGCACAAAACAAATGTCAACAGAAAGATCAACAGAAAGAAATGTCAGAAATGTGGAGACATTTCCCAGCTTTCTATAAGTGATACTAGAGGACTAATTTGTAAAAGGAAAACGTAACGTATTGTGTGTTTTTTCTTCTTTACTATCTACTGCAGTGTTAGTGTGGTTTCCACCTCCTTTCACCCACAGCACCGTGCATTCTTCAGGATTTATTCCCTCTGCTAACCTGTCTCATACATCGCCTGAAATATCATAATTCACCAGGAAGCAACAGAATCACTTCACTGCTACAAATCTACACCATAAGCTGTTTTGTCCAGGCTTGTCCAGAAGACATCGACTTTACAGCAGACATCGACTCTCCTGTCTCTACCAGAAGAATACCATCTGCATGGAACTTGGTTTGGAGAAACCTAAAAAAGTTCCCCTCATGCTCCGTTGGCATCGGCTATTACGGTTGTTATTTTTTTTGGATTCGAGCACAATAGGAGGACAATCTGGAAAATGTGCACCAAAAGGTCTTTGAAAAACACTCCAGAAACATTAGAGAGATGATGTTTACTGTAAGTAGTGCACTCCCTTTTACCTGCTTCAATTTAATTTTCATTTTCCCCAGCTGGGCAGTTGTGAGGGCAAGAAAAAAAAGCATCTCACTCCTTAAAACACACACACACACACACACACACACACACACACACACACACACAATTACTCATACACACACTCTTACCACCACAGAGGGCCAGAGGCAGAAGTGGTCCACTCAGTTAGGGCTCTTAATGTAAATTCCATTTCAGAGGCTATTATCCTTGCGTATTTTCCAGACCTTTCTGTTAGCAATACAGGCA
>JAOTRS010000026.1:15942822-15953266 GCA_028565755.1 Dinotopterus cunningtoni
ACTGTTTGTTGGCAATGACAACTGCAAAAAGACAAAGCTAAATAGTGGATTTAAAAAAATATATATATATTTTTTTTTACAACACCATCTATTTATAAACCATTTGTGTAATATCAACATGGCCAATTACGCTGTAATCCGATTAGAGGTAGGAGGTCTAGTAATATAATAAAACTGGAGTAAATGTCAGTGGGTATCATGGCAGTGTGACGTGTAGAGGTGATTAAATTCGTACATCACAAAATCTAATTATGTTTTACAAATTGATCATTAATAGCTTTTTCAATTAATAGATTAGATGTGGACAATCATATCTGGGCCAATTGAACCAAAAATATATCAATTTAAGCCTTATTAGCTATTAAAAAAAAAGTGTGTATGTGTGCGCGTGTCTGTGTGATATAGTGTTTTTGGCCTTAAACTCTATTCTTACCTACACAGGTGAAGCCCAAACCAGAGTTCATTTAATACATAAAACAAGTTTAGTGAGCATGTCGTCACGTTCGGTCCTTTTCAGTGAGGTCTGGATTATAGCAGTAAGGAAGGAAACAACTGAGTTAAAAGGCTGATCAATTCAACAATCATCTTAAATATTAACACTACAGTTTTAAAAGCGTGTTTATTGTTTACAGGAGATAAACATGACATAAGCATGGAAATATGCGGCTCCATGGTGCAGAAAATGATTCGCATACTTATTCATGTTTATCGCAGAATGAAGAATGACACGATTGTATATGTCTTACACAGCTTTTAGAGCAGCATATACTCACTTGTTGAAATTGCTGATTTGATTTGAACTCAGCTTCAACTTCATGGTATGACTTTAAGAATGAGTTGTTTTTTTTAATACACATTTTATGCTTAATTACAGACTATTACATTAGCAAAAAGCAAGCCTTGCTAACATAACCCAGTCTGAATTAAGGTGACTGATGTCGTTCATCATTTCTGAACGACAATTTTTCTTTGGATAACAGAATGCACAATTTGTTTTCTCTTCTCAATCAGAACCTTTGACATGATATTTGAAAATGGAACGAAGGAATTGAGGAAATTACACATGAGTCAGTGCATAGGAGCTATGGGCAACACTAACGACAAGGAGATGTTGGTTGATGAGGACAACGGGACTGAAGGATGTGTCTCTGTCAGAGCTCGATCCTAATTACAGCTCATACAAGGGTCATTAACTTTGGACAAATTGTGGCTGAGGAGTCCACAGATGTCATCTCCTGTGGCAAGCTGGGGTTCTCTGCTAATCAGAAGCAAAATCTCTGTATATAGCAATGACATATTAAAATGAAGAAATACCTTATACAGATACACAAACCCACGTTTTTATCCTAGTTTACACTTATTCCCACATATGGACACCCAGTTCCTTTCCATGTTGAAGCAAAGCAACAGTACAGCACTTCCACCAACACAGCGTTACTCAAACCACCGAACAACAAATGCACAAGCTGTACACGTACACTCACACACACACAAACATGCATGTACGCGATGCACATCATCAACCTCGTCCGGGCAGTATTGAGACGGATACGGAGATTTCCCAGAATTCCCATCATCTAGTTCAAAAAGCAGCGGTGAAGTAGATGACGGCATGGTAATGAAACCTTTTCCCACCCTGAATCATAGCACATGCCCTATGATTGTGACTGTGGCATGTGTGTGAGAGTTTGTATGTGTGTGTGTGTGTGTGTGTGTGTGTGTGTGTGTGTGTAGCAGTGGTGGAAAGTCAGTTTATCTATCTACTATATAATGCATTATTATACTTTTTGTATGTTCTATGTGAGTCTGTTTTACAGTTTGTTATCCACCAACAAAATATCTGTTTCAGATTTTCATCAAACAATGACGTTGGCTCCATAATCAATCAGGTAATCAGTCAGTGACAGGGTGGGGAAGAGGCAGGACCATAACCAAGGTTAAAATGCACAACCAGAAGGAATGCAGCAGAAGAACACTCAGAGATCTGGAAAACCTGCACCAACAAAACAGGACTTCTCCACCCAAACTCTAACCACATATAGTTCAGTTAAATAAATGAGCAAGTAATAAATACTTAATTCTTGCATTCCTATAGCTATGAAATATGAACTACTGAAATAAATTTAAATAAAAAAAGTTTTATTTAACTTCAGTTCCGGTCCTGGTGTCAGGAAGGGCATCCAGTGTAAAACCTGTGGCAAGCTATGTGCGGATCGGATGGTCAACTGTGACAATCCCTCAACGGGAGCAGCCGAAAGACAGAGATGATAACAAGGATAAATCACCTAGCCTGTTATTTATTCTTAAAATCAATGTAGCATTTTTATATTTTGTCTAAAGCCCAGTTCCACTTTCCCAATTGCTACAAATTGTGAAATTGCGGTTCGTCATGGCTCTGATATGCTACATTGTAGCGGCAGAGCTAAAGGCAAAATACGCTAGCTGTGAATAAAGGCATGGAAAAGCTGACAATTTGTTAGGGTTAAATCACAGGTGAGGTTAATTACTTATGGATAGGACTACAAGGGTCTACAGATATCCAGAGAGAAACCAGAGATAACCAACACAATGTTACTGGTGATATTACACTGTATGCACACCAATCAGCCATAACATTAAAACATACAACATTATGCCCAATATTGTGTAGGTTCTACTTGTGCAGCTGGAGGTGTGCTGTGCGGGCTGGCCCCAGGATGTTGGCAGCAGATCCTTTGGGTGCTGTGGGTTGTGGGGTGGAGCCCCCCGTGGATCAGACTTGTTTGTCCAGTGCATCCCATGGGTGAATAATTGGATAATAGGGATCTGGGAGTTAGGAGGCCGGCTTAACAACCTTGAACTCTTTGCCTGCTATATGCATCATACACGACAAGCTGTGATGCACTGGATAATATCCTTTCTATCGTGGCCAGCATTGACTTTTTTTCTGCAGTTTGTGCTGCATTGGCTTTTCTGTGAGATTAGCCCAAACGTTTTGGCCTTTTGTCCTCACCAAGTGGCAGCCTCCAGTATGGACAAATGAAGCCAGGCAGCTCCTCGAATATCCACTGGGAGGTGCATGTTAACATGCCCAACTTTATAACAGAAATAACGGTTTTGGTCTCAGTTACCAGATTTCCCATTCATGACAACTGCACAGGGGGTGAATTCTTATGTATGTCATCTGTTAAAATTACTCTAAGCCATGTAATTATGCATAATTCGGGGTGTGGCTGATTTAAGTGACAGCTGCATTGTAGGTGTCAAACAGCTAGCTGTCTGCAATGCATCACTTTCATTAACCAGCTAACTGGAGTCGATGTAGTTTAACTTACCACCATAAATGTAGAAGTAGACATGCCATGTTCTGTTAGCTCCACCCATTTGCCGATTTATGGATTACCCAAGATTTGGGTGGAGTAAGCTCCTGCCAATATGGCGGCAATCAGAGCACCCACAGATGAGCTCTTGTTAACCGCTCTTCAGAAAACCTATGGTTGACGTAACAGAGGATTTGTCCAGTTCTTTTTATACAGTCCATGCTTACCACAGTTATAGATGAGCCTTGGGTGCACATGATCCTGTCATTGGTTTACTGGTATGGCATTTACTTGGTAATCAATGTTATTCAGTGGCTGTTGTGGCTGATTGGTATATATTACAAAAAATCTCTGACTTCAAATCAGTCCTCCCATTGTTCATAAACTTGTGGATGGTACTAATTTCAAGACGTTTATCACAATTATAAAAAATCAATAAATACAGGACAAAAAATATTAAAGCTCACTTACCAGTGATACAATCCTGGTGCTTAAACCTCCTCGCTGTCAAAAGTTTGTAGCCGGAAACCAATGCACATCACTATGCATCACCCCAACAGACCCAGGTATGACATGATCTTACTGTAACCCACGACTCATCTCAATTTTAAATTCGAGGATAATGTGGAAACTGGGCTTGCAGTAATGCTGTTATTGACTAGATAATCTGTTTGCACAGATGGCCATCTAAATAGGGCCCTAATAATACCAAATATAATAAAATTCACCTAATTACTGATTGGGTGTCAATCACCTCTTGATTAGATATTTACTCACCACCACCACATTTTAACTTAAATTATGACACTCTTCACCAGGTTATAGTCTGTACTATTAGAAAAAAGATCCTTTATCGTGTAGATCAGGTGAGTTAACCAGTAAATTCCTCTTTATATTTGGTCCACCCCTTTTTCCAGTCAGACACATAATAATCATTGTAGCATCTTTATTTTTTAATTTAGTCCTACCCCACTGTTTTTTTCGTCCAGTTCATCGCCTGCAATGAGGGTTACAAATAATAACGAAGCTCATGAAAACAAAGCCTTTAAATCATCTTTGTGTGCAGTGTATAGTTTTTGTACTCTTTCCACCACTGACGTGTGTAATATCAGACATGAGTGAGTGTGAAGGGTGTGTGGGGCGTGTAGCATGTGTCATCCAGAAGAAGAAGAAGTAAAAGAACAAGAGCGTAAGACTGCATGCTATTGGGACAATAATGACAGAAATGCACCTCACAAATGAAAAAAAAAAGTAAAAATAGCAGTCTTGACCCCGAAGGCTACAGCTGAATGGGATGGAATGGGAGACGTGAGCGTTCAGAGTGAATGCTGTAGTTTCTTTCATTCTTTCTTTATAATTAGTATTGTAAAAAGATTGTTACCATGGAGATTTAAATTAAGACATCAATGAAAAAAGAGGTCTCATTCTTTTGGATATTAGTGAAGTTATGAAGTGTATGTAGTTATTATTATTTGAGGTCATTTAAAACTCATAATAAAGATTTCTTATTCTTATGTTTGTGAATGTAGACTGGCGTGTAAGGACGAATGCAGCACACACCACACACACACACACACACACACACACACAGGTCAGGCGTGGTTGGTTTGTTGGTTGGTTGGTAGGGTGGGTGGTGATGGGGTGGCTCACACTCAGCTGCTTCATTACCTGTGCATTCGAGGAGGGACGGGTGCGAGCCGGGGCTGCACTAGGATGGATTGCCGCCTCCCCTAAGAGAAATCACCGTATCTCATCAACACAAGGTGTGGTGTGAGTGTGTGTGTGTGAGAGAGAGAGAGAGAGAGAGAGAAAGAAAGCAGAAGTGTGTGTGTATTGTGATAAGGGGTGAGTGAATGTTTAGGTAAAGAGGAAGGTGTAGAGGAAGTAAGGAAAGTGTCTCCCGGATTTGGGTTCACACATATACAGTATGCACGTAAACACATAAATAAGTCACCATATACACAGTAAAGGAGATGTTCCAGATACATATACATATAAACACACAACACACAAGTCAGATAACGGATAAAAAGACAAACATTAAAAGAATGACAAAACATCTGTAGGAAAAAAAAAAGGAAATTATCATTCCGTGGCCAAAGTATCAGCCATCATGCTGTAAAAGAATAACTTACATTTAAACTAGTGTTAATACAGACTTCAATTTAAACACAAGGCCATGCTACACACTTACAATGCATGCACTCGAGCACATCCGCATGCCATTCCTGTAGAGGTAGTCAAGGAAAATAGATGAGCTGATCACGTACAGTACAACCGTAAGAGATAAGGAAAAGATACATCAACATCAACAAGGGCTGTAGTAGATATATGCTATTCAGCATAGTGGTAGTGTGGGACCACAAACACTCTTACAAACATATATACAACCAAAAAAAGCCAAAAAAGCTTTCATGTTTATTTAACACCTAGCATGGAAAGATATTGCATGCAAAGAAAAGCTGCTGAGCTCGATCACGTGCGTTGATGGGAATGATGATTGAAACTCTAATGGGGTTTAGGTTTGAGTCTTTACTGATTGGGAACCTCAAGAAAAATTCGTCTTGTGGCATATGTGGGCAACTTCTGACATAAGAAAACAAGTATCCTCTATGACATGGCATGCGTCCAGAAAGCACTGTTCTCCATGACTTGAGTGTTGCTACCAAAGGACTGAATGGGAAAGCAATTGCAACCTGCAATTATAAACCCTGCCCCCTAACAATCTTATTCCTGGATTGTTCAAGGTTTTGCCTTAGGTATTCATACCAAGCATGAACCGCCTTCTGATGTTTGGTTAACTTGTTTTAATTTAAGGCAGCTCTCCAACTTAATCTAAATCCCATCAAGACTGAGCCAGGGGAACTCTCAACATTGGAGTACATCTGGACAACCAAGTCTCCTTGGTCACGAAGCATTCTACTTTATAATATCATGAAGATCTGTCAATTTCTATCCTTGGGAGCCATTCAGGTGCAGGACTCTGGTACATCATTCCCCATAACTGGTCTACTTGTTCTCCCATGTTACCCCATGGCTATGTATCTTCCAGTGGATTCCATCAAAAAGCATGCTTCCCTACAAAGACAAAACAGACCTGATGCCACTGATCTACATTTCCTTTATACCCTTAAGATTTCTGAATTTATTTACCAAGTTAGCAACTTGGTAGTAGTTTTATTACCCAATAATGATAAAAGACTTGCCTTGGCTTATAAATTCCCAAATTTCACTAAGGATCAACAAAATCCATCTGACCACCCATTCATCTGTTAATCTATCTATCAAACTATTTATTTATCCATCTAAACCCTGAGTGTCCCATCACTGTTGTTATTGTGCCACTTTTAGTCATGCAGTATGATTAGATTGTTACCTTAAATCTATTTAACCAATTAATCAGGAACACAGATACCAGATCAGATAACAGCTTGAAGGTTCCTACATACTCAACCTCAAAAATGTGCATTACCAGTCAAAAGATTGTACATACAAAGATTGTATGTACAATCAATGGTCTTTCCTGATTTTTATTTCGTTATACACTGTAAAACAATGCTGAAGGCATCCAAAATACTTTGAACAGTTGATATTGAGACGTGTCTGCTACTCATTATCTGTAAACGGCTCTAATCCAAGATGCTGGTTGGTAATTGGTGATTTCTGAGGCTGGTGACTCTAAATGAACTTCTGCTTTGAAGCAGAGGTAAGTTTTGGTCTTGCGTTCCTGGGATGTTCTTCATGAGAGTTTGGGATGTTTCATCATGGTGCTTAATGAGTTTTGCAAATGCACTTGTGACAATACTGTCCTGGCAAGAACTGTTCCAGAACAGCTGACCTTCATGTCTTAACATAACAACTGACTGTTTTTGTCGTTGTTGTTGTTAATTACCTAATTCCATATGTGTTATTTCATAGTTTTGAAACAATCCAGTACTGCTCTAAAATGTAGAAAATAGATCACAAAAACATTGCATTAGAAGGTGTGTCCAAACTTTTGATTGGTACATTATATGGGTGACATACTGCAGTTATATTGTGTTCATTAGAATTATATAAGTGTCAGAATTGTAGCGCGTCTTAACATTCAATAATTATCGCTTGATAAGGGACTTGCTTTTCTCTGAATGAATGTATTTCAGTTAAAGTTTAGATTTTTATAACTATTTACCTAACTCTTTTTACTAATCCACTTGGGGAGCATTTATTTATAGAGGGCAATGTGCATATTTTATGGTGTCCTTTTTTTTTTTAGCCAATAAATTTCCTCACTCCAGTGGTTCACAGAGATCAGTGTCGGGTATAAATAAGGTAGATTCCTGTAGAGTGCTTCGCTCAGTTTTGGAAACTTAATCGTGAAGTTCAAGCTGATATCAATTAGTGGGTTAAAGCCCACACAAACTGTTTGCCTCCTGGTGTGTTGTTTTTTTCTATCAAAATGAGTTCTTTCTTGCTAAATAACAAACCAGTGTTTTTCTCTCATAAAGATAATGCTGAAATAACTTATTCATTCATTTTTACTGTAAGTCTGAGTAATGTCAAGGTCAGTGATTATTATTGCGTTATATGGGATGCAGAAATATGTTTATTTTAGGCATATGCAACAACTATCATTAAAGAAAAGTTCAGAGCTTTCCAAGAACATGATATAAACCTCATTATGTCTAGATTTTTGGTCCTATTTTATGCATTAAATAAGACATTAAGTCTGAACGTCTCCTCAGAGATGGTCTAAACACCACATTGAAGAATGATGAGCTAAATTCCAACATGATGAACAAACTGTACTTTTGTTATCATGCTGGTTCTTCATGTCTTCGTCTTCCTCCAACTGAGATCTATCTTGTGCTTCGCTGCATGCTTTCATTCCCTTTCATTTCTTGATAATCCTCTGCTGCAGCTAATCCGTTACTCTTAAGGGAAAAAGTCTCAACTGAACGGTAGAACAGCAGGAGTGCTAGCCTGCATCGCTGGCTGCAAAAATCAGCATCCTGCCTCTGTACTCTATGTCTGCTGTTCTTTTCTTTTTGTGTCTTCATTCTGATTTTATTATAGCACCACAGCTGAACATAAAATCTTAATTTTCAGATCAGTGGATGGTTATGTTTTACAGGATGAATTGTAATATGACAAATAAAATGTATCTGTCCTCGCTTTGATACTGAGACCAATAAAGATGTGCTTTACTGAATAAGGTACGCATGAGACAATCTTGGACCTGTATTGGTGGAAGATGGTGGTTAATTAGCGAGCAGATGATTGGACAAGCTCAAAAAGACATTCACTTTCTGCTAAAAAACGCTTGACACTCCAGTAGCAGAAAGATTTGCCCTGAATGCTGCACATTGAAAAGGCAAGTCAGTCTAAACATTGATGTGGCTAACAATCGAGTCAAGGTTGAGTCCATATCTCCTTAACAGCCATTACCTGTGTACGAACAATGAATAAGCTACAGATGTTGATCCATTGCATGCCTTTCTTGATGGTGTGGGGCAGCATGCTCACATGTAGTATGGCAACTATGGGTCAAACACCTGGTAGCAACCAGGTAAAGACATTCTGCAGTCACCTGACTACCATGACGTCAGTCAGCGAATAGCAGAAGTACCGTTAACTGGCATTAGGCTACTGTATGCAATATTTTTATTCATAATTACATTCAATGTGTATTTCAAAGCCAAACAAATAACAGAAAGATTACCTTATGATTACTTGATGGCCTACATGATTACTTGCTTATTTGTCACACAGATAAAAGTGAGATATAGCAATTGATAGCTTCTGTTTTGTTGATTTTTTTTGTGTCGTGTGAAAATAGATGGAGAAGATAATAAGGATATTAATTTGCAGAAGTTTGACTGATCATAATGTGATTTGGTCCGATGGTGTACAAATATGTGATTTGAGCTGGATTTGGAGCCGTTTGCTAGTGTTAGAATTAGTGTTAACTCATTCAGTTCTTCTGCTGCAAAGGATTTGATGCTATGGAATATGCTGTGCTTTGTGCTTCATAAATAAAGTGCAGGTAATGTTAACTTATACTGACATTTCAAGCTTCCTAATGAACAGCTAGCTAAGTGTTCCTGGCTTTAATCTCAAAAAAGCATTAAATAAAGTTAAACACCCATCAAGTAGTGCCATGAATAGAACAACACGAACGGTTCGGAGGCGATTCAGAATGACTTAGAAGCAGTTACTAAGAAGACAAATTGTTGTTTAAAATAAGATAACATTATCAGATGTGTTTTCTTGCTGAAAGTTCTTTCTTGACTGTTTTTGAATGCAGGTTTTGGCATTGGAACCTAGGAAGTAATGTCCCGTTCGCCGCCCAGAAGTGGCCAATTTTATGGCAGACAGATATCGTGATGTCAGGGGCAACGGGTCGTTAAGGTATACAAGTATGGGCTCTGGATCAACTGCAAATTACTGAATAAATGATTGAAGGAGAAAGGCACAGTTACCCTATTTCATTGTTAGCCACAATGCCTGGTCAGACTCTTCCCTTTAAGCTGCACGCTGCCTCAAAATGATTCGAAGCAACTCATTGTAAAGATTCAGAAACAAGAGAATGAACATGAATCAAGAGCGTTCACACTGAATCCAGCCATGACACGACCCGAATGGAAAGTAAGAAACGGATTCCACTGCTGAGGATGCAAATAATCATGATCGTCAGGCAAATGAAGTAACAGGTGGCACAACAACCGGCACGGAGACGTTGCAATACATTGCAAAAAAAAACCAGATGTACTGACACACATACACAGTAGACCAAAACTAGACAAGAAGAAATTGCAAAAGAGAGAAAAGACAGGAAGAGAGGAAGAAAAATGCAAGAGTACTGACCTGATCAGCAAACATCCTGGCTTTGTGCTCTGATGCCACCCCTACCCTCAGCTCGTCCTCAACCGCCATGAGCCTTTATGTGAGAAACAAAATTATTTCCCATAATATACAATTTAATATTATATTTCTGATGTGGAATTGTGTAAATGTGCGTGATAGAATTGTCCCATTTTCATTTAAATGTACTGTGCAGAAACAAGCTCTTGGCTGTTTCTACGTGAACAGCAGGAATTTTAACAATCATGCAAATCTTGTGACTTGTGTTTTCCCTGGGGAATAGCTAAAATAACGAAACAGCA
>JAOTRS010000026.1:15953366-15970995 GCA_028565755.1 Dinotopterus cunningtoni
AGGGGCTAAGACTTAGAACCTGCAACAGCTAATATAGTAAAGGTTAGTGCTAGCTACTGTAATACTTCGAGGACTATAGCAGCTAAACTTCTTAAAGGTAATGCTAGCTAAGTGTTAGTGTTTTTTGTTATATGTTCCTCTTGGATCTGATATTAATGTATTAACTCTACCACATTCTCTTTCTTATTCTTTCTCTCTATCTCCCTCCCTTAAGCTAACACGTCCAGGTTCATTTCCTATATAGAACTTCCACTTTATTCTCCCAGGATTCACCAGAACATGATAAAAACGGTTCATGTCCTTTGACATAACGGATGTAGATGACACCAGGCGTTTGGCCAAACATATAAAAACTCTGTCTTTTATACAGACACCTAACACATTTGCATGTTTGACCTTGGCTCTCCTGACATCAGTAAGCTTATCGTAGCACAACGGACAGACCAGGCAACTCGTTCATTCATCTTTGAATTTTAAAGCTTAACTGAAAGATATTTTAAACTAATGACAGATAATGGTTTGAAAGTTAATGCTAACACGTTAAGAGATAATGACAGCTAGCGTATTGAAAGATAGGCATGATAAGCCTTCAAATTCTAGTGAGTGCTAAGCTGTTGGAAGCCAGTGCTAGCTAAAGTTAGTTACCAGTACTTTTTAACAACTCTAAATTAAATCTACAATCTTTCCTAATGTTAATATAATAAAAAACTGATTTGAGTTTATTGAGTTTCGTGAGACAAGTTAGCGGAATTGTTTGTGTTCTGGTTGTTCTTATTAAAACTTTACTTTTTTCACAACTGATTGTGTTCATTGTCGCTACACTACATGTTTAAATGTACATCTGCTCATTAGCGCTATAACCAAGTCATCTGATCAGGGTGTAGCTGTGGGTGAGGAATAAACACCTGCCACCGTGGTGAAGTAATAGAGCATACTTTTTTCCCCACTCAAGTTTATTTACTCTAAAAGACTGTTCGGGTTAATTTCATTCATCTGTCATGTAAATAATTCATAAATGAGCCAGAGCACCATCTGTTGTAGAGGTGATGGACATAACGGCATTTTCTGCGCTCATGTTCCAGGCATTAAGAAGCTGCTTAAGGAAGCATACAAACTTCTAGCCAATCAGAATCCAGAATTCAGCAACATCTAATATAATAAATAATCAATAAAGTTCAAAATTTCTAAAGGCTATGCGGTATTTATTTTGGATGTTTGAAACAGGAAATGACCCGCTGTAATGTTCCAACACCAACAGGAACAAAAAAAGGTTTACAGTTTGTCATAGCAAGATTAATTAATTGCAAAAGTCATTTGTGTTGTGTATGTGTGTATAATAATTTAAGCTGGTCAAAGCTTGATAAACAGTCTCGGCTCGGTAGTTTTGGCTCTTGGGAAAATTTTAGTTGCAGCCAGATGGAGCCTGGTGTCTAACTATAGCACTGATGCATATGGCACACCGACAGGTTAGCGCTAGAAAGCATCTGCTCTTACACAGAGCCAGCAAAATAACCCGACTTAGCTGAAGTTCTGCTCCTGCTATCTATCCCCACAATCTGAAAAGTGTGGACACCAAAAAATCCAAATCCAGTTAGCTCAAAAATGTTGAGGAAATCACTAAATTATTTAAATCAGAATGAAGCCAATGCTATACAATGATAAACATGGAACCAGAACAGATTTACTTTACTAAAACCTAAACTTTACTGTCTGTCGTAATATCTATTATATTTAAATATGGTAATGTTATTAAAATTGCTAACACTCCATGCCCTTGTGAGATCCACAAAGCTAGCTCCATGAAGACATTGTGTGTTAAGGGTGAAGTGTAAGAACTCGACTGTCCTGCACAGTGCCCTAATCTCAACACCTTTGGGATGAATTAGAACTGGAGCCTCGTCAACATTCCAACATCAGCGCCTGAGCTCACTAATGTTCTTGTAGCTGAATGAACTCTAATCCCTACAGCCATGCTCCAACATCTAGTGACGTGTAGCTTATTATAGCAGAGTTCAAATCTGGAATGGGGTGTTCAACTTTTGTTCATATAGTGTAAATTTAAGTTTTATTGCTACTGTATCTTATCAAATGTTAAAGTGTTTCCTTGTTACTTCTGTACTCTGAGATACGCACCCGGTCTAAACGTGACTCGTCCATGCTTTTGGAGTACTCCTTAAGCTTGAAATCCTCTCTCTCGATGCGTGAGCTCTCAATGTCAGCAGAAAGGTGGGGCATGTTCGACACCCAGGCGACAGTCCTTTCTGAGGCAGGGGTGGGCGGGTTCAAAGTGTTTGGAGATGAGCCCTGGAAATGGAATGGAAATTTCAGTGGAAGTAGATGTGCTTGGGTAAATGATCTTAACTGCTATTACACTTGCTTATCCTTTTAGAGAATCAGAATTGTAGAATACAGAATTCTTTGTATTTTACTCCTACTGAACTACACCTTGCATTCTTTTTTTAGAAATCTTAAAATAATATGGATTTTGAAAGTTAAATATCACTTATGCTAAAACCTCCTTTTTCTTCCACTTTTCTTCTCCAGCTTTTATTTAACAGAGAAACTGCAAGATACTAATTCTTCTGGCCTGAACTGAAGAATCGCTAACATAAGTTTAAACATAACATTTTGGTTGAGGATTTTGACAATACCCCATACTATGACATATTTATGCTCATTCTGTGGAAAGCTGCTGAGCACCTGTTTGCTGATGGAAGGCTTGAGTAAGTGCTGCTGCGAGTGTTGACGCTCCTTGTGAGACTGCTGTGTTGACTGTGGTGTTCCCCCCTGGGAACCCTGAGATCCCTGGCTCTCGCGGGTGGAGCTGTGCTGATGAGGAAGGCCGGGGGCGGTGTTATCCTTGACGGACAGCTGCTGCCGTGGGCCCTGCTGCCTGCCCCCAAAGCCTGACTCGGGAGACTGGAGCAGGTTTCCGCTCTGAGGCCTCGTCTTGCTGGGGGGTGTTGCACCGACAGCCGAGCTCACAGAAAGCTGATGGGAGGTTTGAGACTTCATGCGTTGTGTAGGAGGTGGAGCCATGGAGCTCTGACGGACAGGCTGGACAGTTGTGGGAGGTGAAGCGAGTGAGGAATGAGATGTGCCAGTCTGGGAGGCCATGCCCATCATCTGCTGCTGCTGGAGGTTTTCCTGACACAGAAGCAAGTTAAAATGTTTAGTCAGAAGTTCACTTTCTAGCACTGCCAAGCTGCAACTGCTGGGTCCTCAGGCAAGACCCTTTACCCTCTATTAATCAGTTTTATAAATGTAAGTTATTCTGAATAAAGGTGTCTGGTAAATGCAATTATTACACTATACATTGGTATCTTGCCAATATAATATTGCAATTATCAATCTATTTATTATCTATATAGCTGAAACAGTTAAAAAATATTTATTTATTTTATATTTAAATATATTTTTTTAGACTAAAGAAAAGAAGTTGTACCTGCATGTGCATAGAGAGTTGCCGTCGAGCGTAATCTCCTCGGCTGTATTCGTCGCTGTAGCTATGAGAGTGGACAATGCTGGGCTGGCCAAGGTGTGGTCCGGGTCTGAGCGTGGAAAGGTCTTCACTCCGGGAGAAGGCGCCACGGGCGAACTGTGGCAAATAGGCAGGGTGGGACGAGTCTGGCTCTGGGGCCAGAAGGAGTGGCGGAGGCACCTGAGCACGACTGTGCTGGCGCTGGAGTTGAGGCCCATCAGCAGCCATGTGGAACAGAGGGTTCTGGAAGGAGAGCGGGTAGCGAAGTGCGGCGGCTTGTTGCTGCTGCTGCTGGGACAGTGAATCGGTGGCAGTCCCCGTCTGGCTCAGCTGGCTAAGACGCAGGCCACCGGACACACTGGAGCCACCTGAGCCGGCTGACATCCGCCCTCCGCCGGCGCGCAGCTGACCTCCAAGGCCTCCTCCAGCACCACCAAGGCCACCGAACCCAGCAAGTGAGGCCTGGGGAGAGTTGAGCATGTCCCCCACAGACTGCAGGTTAGAGACGCTGTTCATTCTTGAGTCCTGGAGGTCCATCATAGAAATACTTTTGTTAACGCTCAGAACCTATGGGGGGGTGGAGAGCGCTGCAGTTACTAGCTCTTTTAATTGTGTGCTACTAAATCTGAACTGCGTTTAGTTACTTTTGCCGCAACTAGTTTGATTCGGGTAAATCTAAAAATCCAAAACACACCACATGTAGACAGTCACGTTTGTATGTATTAACAGCACCCACATCATGGTGTTGCCCTCTCTCGCCATGCTTGGTTGGCATTTTGAACCATGCAGTAAGCAGGCCTGTAGCACTTCATCTTCTCACCGGATCAAAAGGAACCCAAAGTCCCTCAGCAAAGATGGAGAGGGGGAAAGGTGTGCTGATGAGCAAGCTGCCATTCAAATGAGATTTTGAACCAAACAGCTTTCACCACAGTAAAGCATTACTCATTGACATGGGCCATTATCGTATGAATTGCCCCTCCGCCCATTCATGTGAATTATATTTACCTTGCAAGCTTACCTTTGGGTCTGGGTCAGTGATATCGGAGCTGCTTGTACAGTACGCAGGGCTGGACCGAGCCAGTGGAGGACGGGTGACATAGAAAACATCCTTAGAAGAGGCTCGATGTGGATGATCCCGATCTACATAACCACCCATTCCAGCTCGTGATGGAGGAACAACACCGCTGGACATGGCAGAGGTTGGGGAAGGCAAGCGAGTGATATCAATGGAACTGCAGAGAGGTCAAACCAAAAACACTATTAAGACTGTTTAGAAGGTTGGCAGTCATAAAGTGGGCCTGAAACTTAAACAGATCAATTGACTTTTTGTAGCCTAAGAGTTTATAGCAGGTGAGGAGCATGATGTAGCCTGAAGTACTCAGAAGGAGGAATTTACAGGTGAGCAGGAATAACTATCACATTTGGCACACCAGATCAATGCTTAGTTAGGTTTTTTTTTTTTAATTCAAACTCAGGATATTGCATAAAACAGTGCCTCCTTTAATATTCACCCTTCATAGAGGTCATTTACATAGGCACTACTTTGGGATATAGCACTATAATAAAGCAAAGTCCTTGTGCAAGCTCATGTTAAACCACACCTCCACCTGATACAGCACATTGCAAGCAACAGCCCATAAAATGTGACACTGCATTTTATACAAAAGTGTAGTGTGTTTGAATCTTCTTCATTGACATCGCCTACATGCCCCAGCCTGAGAGCTATTTCTAGCCAACCTTGTTGCATCATATCCACTTGTTCCATTTAGAGCTTAACCTGGAGCATTAGGTGTACCAATCAAAATCAGATTTTGACAGGGGATAGTGCGTGGTCCTGGATACATGGTGCCACTCTGTATGTGTCTCTGTGGGCTCTGTTCCTGAAAAATCAGAGGTTGATGAACTGGACCTCCAGAACTCTGTCACTCACCAATACAAATCTTTAGCCTGAAAGAATACTTTCACAGAGATCACTTTTACTGTCTATTACCTCTGGATCTGGAACAGAGAGGTATACCACAGGATAACTTAGAGAGGTAGATACTGACATCTGGTTTTGTTGAGAATTTAAGTATAATTGCCTGATTTTTAAAGCTTAAAGACAAACACTTCACAAATCGATTTATTTTCAGTTGCTGAACTTAAATGTGGTCTATTGAGTTGTTACCTGTTAAGGTCCCTCATCATAAGGTTTTGAAACTCAGAGGAGATTCCCCTGTTGAAGCTGGGTCGAGAGAGTAACCGGTCTGTCTGTCTTTCCGGAGGCTGCCTGTCTGTCTGGTGACTGGGCTGCCTTTGGAGGTGAGGATTGCGAAGGGCCATGCTGATGTCATTGAGGAGGCGAGGTAATGGTCCAAGTTTGATAATGGCATCCTTTAAGTGAATCAAATTAAAATGACAGATATGAAACAAACAAAACGAAACAAATATTTTCAAAAGCTATTCAAATTTTTCCACCAGCTGTTTCCCACTCACTAACCAGCTCTGTAACAGTAAAAAAAAGAAAAAGAAAAAGCACCATCCCTCTCAACCAGAGAGCACAGTCAGTGTTTCTCTCTTGATCTCCCAGCCACAGGTGGCTATGGCATCATAGTGGTTTTGTACTTGGAATCTCTGGGCAATAAAACAAATGCTTTTGTAATACAGTAGGTTACACATACCTTACTGAGCTGAGCCATGACCTCCCACAGGAGGCTGTGCAGGACCGAAAGCTCTCTTCCCAGATCAATGTATCCCTCAAAAGCCCCAGCATTGCTTATGCTGTCTAGATTAGAGATCTCATACAGGAACTGCTGCATTGAGCCCCACTCCATCTCTAAGAACTCATTCATGAAGCACATATACTCCTCCTTACTGCCAAACCTAAAGGGAATACCATAGCCAAGAGGGAAGAAATTCACAAATCTTTTTAAGGTAACATTTTCAACAACTGATTGCAGAAGTTAGGACAAACAGAAGAAGACATTAAATGCCTAAAGACACTATGTGTTTATGTAACGCAGATAAAGAAAAGACATAAATAAATGATATTTTTTTACACTTTTATAAAAAAAAAAAAAAACAACTTTCCTAGAAACTGTAGCTCTTTGGCAAAGAGCTGAGAAGCGGTCCTTCTCTATACACAGAATATGGTTTGATAGATATAAAACATACATGCTAAGCAATAAAACGAAAAATTGCCTGGACTGACTTGGAGAAGTTGGCAAGGTTCTGCAGCACTTTGGCTATGAGGGTGAGCGTGCGTGACGTCTGCTCATCAGGGTATTCCTGGGTGAGGTTAAATAGCGATGGGGACATGACGGCTGGACAAAGAAAGCGCAGGAACAGGGAGCCACTGATCAGGCGGTCAGCAATGTCCTCCCTCCCTCTCTCCGCACAACGTACTCGCCAAGACGCAAAGACTTCCTTCAGCTCACGTGGAAAAACACTAGTAGATACAGAACATTTACAATCAAGTGTTCAAAAAAATTTTTATTTAAACTTTGAGGCTCTTTCAGACCTACGTAACAGTCTTTCTGCTCTTGTAGAGCTACATGTTTTGCATGTTTGACAGTAAAATCAAGACAACTAACCAATGTGAGTTGACGATTTTGCAGAGAGCAAGCTCACAACACATGCGAAGATTCGCCTGATGGTCCAGTAGAACAGAAGGTGGAGTCCTCATGGGATCAACCTCGCAGTTCTCCTCTGACTCATACAGCGCTCGGATGAAGTCACCTACACACAAGCAAACAGAAATTCAACAATCAAGTTCAACGATCCTCACTGCATGTTAATGCACATCAAATCAATATAACCTCAGGCCAGAGCTGAACACTAGGACGAAAAGTTGCACTCATAGGACATTTTTATTTGCATGTCAAGTTCTTTTGAGTCATCAGAAATGACCCATGGGACAAAGCAGATCACTCATAGTAATAGTTGCTAGTTAATGATTAACAGTTAGTACCCCTCCAACCCCCCCAGAATGGATGCAGTATGTTTTCGAATAGCTCACAAGTTATCCAAAATAAACTTAATGGAAGTGAAATCCCATAATCACAATTTCAAGTAAATTAAGTATTTGTGGAAATGAGTGGGCACAGTTCATACCAGAGAAGACAAGCTTGGCCACAGTTTCCGTGGGTGGAAATGAGTTCTGTCAAAGTTTCAGCGGAAGTTGCCGATTTACGTCAGTGTTTCTAAGGTCAAGTTTGGTCAGTTATGTAGGAGCAGTCGGTTGGGTGACAGTTTAACCCTGAAGATGACAAGTTTGGCACACATTGGTATAGAACTGGCAAAGTCAGTCACAGATTCTGTGGGAGTGGGTAAGTTTGGCCAGGGTTACTGGAGGAGTGATTTGGTAGTTGAAACCGGTGACCGTTTCTGTAGGAATGATGAATTCAGTCACAATTTCCATGTGAGCAGTTGTGTTTGGTCAAAGATCATGGTTTCTGCAGCAGTGGTTTGCCTGAAGTCAAGTTTAGGTACAGATTCTACAGGAGTGGCCAGACACAGTTTTTGTAGGAATAGTTGACTTTGGTCACAGTTTCTGTGGGAGTGGTTGAGTTTGCTTTCAGATACTGTGGCAGTTGTCAATTTAGATCAGTGTTTCTGGAGAAGTGATAGAGGTTGGTTACAGTCTCTACAGAAGTGGGCCTCTATTGTGGAAGTGGTTAATTTAGATCAGTGTTGCTGAAAAAGAGGTCGAGTTCATTTGCAGTTTTTGTGGGAGCGGGTAAGTTTGGTTTTAAGGTCTGTGGAACTGGTCAAGTTCAATTGTAGTAGTAGATGAGTTTGGTCAAAGTTTCTATGGGAATGGGTGAGTTTGCTTTCAGTGTCTGTGGGAGTGGTCAATTCAGGTCAGTGTTTCTGGAGAAGTAGTTGGGTTACAGTTTCTACAGAAGTTGTCAAAGTTTGGTCAAATTTTCTGTGGCCAAAATTTTCTTGGTCACAGTTTCTGTTGGAGTTGTCAATTTAGTTCAGTTTTTCTGCAGAAGAGGTTAAGGTTGGTTAAAGTTTCAGCAGGAGTGGTCGAGTCTGGTCACGGTTTCTACAGCAGTAGCCAAATTCAGTTAAAGGTTCTGTATGAGGTTTCTGTGTGAGTGGTCATAGGTAGTCACAGTTTTTGTAGGATACAGATGAATTCTTTCAAAATGTCTGCAAGAGTGGTCAAGCTTGATCTCAATTTCTATGGACTTCAATTTCGCTGGGTTTAAGTTAAAGTTTCTATAGGAGCGGTTGAGTTTTTGAGAAACAGATTCTATGAGATTGGTTGGGTATAGTCACAGTTCTGTTGTTGAGGTCAGGTTCAGTCACAGATTCTAAAGAAAGTTTGGCCTGCAGTCCAGCATCAGTCTGCAGTTCTGGGACAGCAGTCAAGTTTGCTCGTTTGTTTCTGGAGACTGGATTGGAAAAAAATACAGTCCTGTGCACAGCTCCACAATAACTAAAACTTATCACCTAAAGCATCCTTGAGGTACTTATGTCCGATGAGTTTGAGGTACTCTTCTATAGCTTTGGTGGCTAAGGTGTTCTCTCGGAATATTAGGTGCTCTCGGTCAATGAATCGGTCTACCTCACACATTGCCATGTCTGAAAGAAAGTCCTTAAACACAGAAAAGAAAAATGCAATCACATGATAAACAGTTCAGTGGTCACTAAAATATGCATAAAAAGGTATGGTGAGTGGATAATGCCATACGCTAAGTGTGTACCTTTGCTTTCCCTGTGCTTTGTAGGATGTGCACCAGTGCACAAGCTACCTCCTCCTTGCTTTTGACACTCAGCAGAGGCTCCAAGACGGCACACAGCGTCCGATAGTTGTTGGTAACATACTCTGCAAACTCTTTGTACAGTTCCATTGGCAGGATACTCATGGTCTGGTAGCGAGACTTGAGCCGCAAAGAAGCATTGATGATTTTACCCCCTCCTACACCCCCTCCCTTGGTCAGTACGCTGGGTTGAATCACAGGATACCACTGCTCTACAAACTGCCGACCGGTGATGCTGGATATGGGGATGCTGACAAGTCCTAGATATGTGCTTTTCTCCTGTTGAGAAGCAGTGGATAAGGGATATTGTTTAAGGGGTGTGAGAAAAACCCGGCAAGCACACAAGCATGATATGTGTGAAGATTTAGCCAACTGCATTGACCATATTGATGTGTGACCCAAGATGCATTCTGACTGGTATATTTAGGCCAACCGACATTAGCTGATTATTTATCAGATAGCTGAGAGAGATTTTATGCTTGTTAGCAATAAACATAATTTCCTGGATCAGTATCTTTTTTAATCATCAGTGTCCCCAAACATTCTCTCCAGACTGGAAAGCTTGTATGTAATCCCATATGCATGGCTAGTAAGTATTACCTCAGCTAGAAAATGTACTACCTAGCTCAAACAAAAACTAAGAATAGGAATAAGAAACTAAAATGCAGAGGTACACAATTCTTTTCCATTTCTCTACAATAACAGGTTGCTACCATGAGCTACAGTATATATGTGTATAAACATAGCAGGCTAAGAGTGGTTGCAGTCACATACTGACAACAACTGATCACAGTTACCCCGCTTTATATTAAATGAACAAATTCTCCTACCTTGCGTCTTTTCTTGTCTGTCTCCTTGTAGAGATGAAGCCGGAGGTTCCGGACAGCCGGGAGGTTGTTGAACTCGAAGTGCTCGCCCCAGAAGACAGTGTCGGTGCGAGGTTTGCTGGTGGTGCGTGCGTACAGCATGTCGTCCAAACACAGTTCACAGTAATAGCGTTTTTTGGGTGGCAGCTCACGGGCCTCAATGATCCAGAGCTTCAAGACATTGTCCACCCTCCGGCTGTTGTCCTGAGTGGGAGGAAACAGCGGGCTGCTAAGTACTGGTAGAGACATGTAGGCGTATGGCGTAAGAACATGGAAATAAAGGAATGACTGCTGGTAAAAGCTGTGTCTGACAGCAACCTGTGAAACTTAATAACAGGTTATTCAACAGGGTGGAAATATTAAAAATAGAAGTGATGTGAAGGCATGAGAGGACTCAGGGTTGGCCATGGTTCAAGAAAGATTAGCACTCAGTATGTAATGAGTGCAAAAAAAAAAAAAAAAAACTATATTTAAAATCCCCACCGGAAGAGCAGAGTGCTTTGCTCGATAGAGAGAGTGATGTTTTCATAAAAGGCTGAGTCATTTAATCAGATCAAAATGTCATGGATTCACTCCGGACTGTGTTTCCAGGTGTAATTTAGTTCGGCTAAATATGCCGCTGTTCAAGAAGCAGTCGTGTCCAGAAAATATAGCTTAATCGGTATGCTTAAAGAAGCCTCTCCATGTCCTTCAAGCTTCCATCAATAAAATAAATTGATCAGCATGCTCACTGAGATAATGAGTATCCTTGGTGTGTCCTTTTATTAATTTATTTTTTTTCCTAAAAAGGTATCAGCTGTGATAAATTCCTGAGAGCTTTTATGGTTTTTGGAAACTCTTGCTTGTCATTGGCACATCATAATTCAGCCCCTGGATCCTGCTGCCTGAGCATCTGGATCGATCAATCCACAATTCAAAAGTTCTACTACATTCCCAAAACTCTCTTTTGCATCCTTTTAATGAGAGCCACAGCAAAGCATGAATGGAAGAATGAACCTCTTGACCAGAGATATTTTAGACATCAAATTTTAAAATGCTGAAATGGAGAACATAATAAGAGATTAAGGCAAAGAACTGAGGATCTTCAGGATTGTTACAGAATTACCAAAGACAGGAATGATCTCAGAAAAGCTCTGCTTCTGTAGAAATCCTAAAATTGAAGTGATGAGAGAGAAAAATGAACTCATATCTATACGATCATTTGTTCCACTCACTTTGTTGGGCTTCACAGCTCTCTGTAGATTCTCGATCCATTTGTCTCTTTCTGCAGCCGACCGACAGGCGAAGCACTTCGTTCCTGAAGCAGTCGTCACCTGCGATATGACACAACGGTGTTAAGAGGGAGAAAAATAGTTCCACCAATCATTTTGGTAAAGACTGAATGAGTACTAGTAGTTAATAAAATGTCATGGTAATGGGACACTGTGATCATTGCTCATAGTTCATTCATTGCTCATCTGTCACTTTGTTAAAAAAAAAGAAATTGTGACTAAACATAAGACTCGTTTTTAAATTTATATATTGTCTATGTCAGTGTTATTCATTTGTTGTTCATCATTAGACTTTGTCAGACTTTCATAGTTTGGCCCTTCCACCTTGAAAACAGCTTTTACTTAATAATAAGCCTATACCAGAGCTCTGTTAAATGCTGCATACTGATTGGTCAGAAGGTGGTGATACATTTTTATACCAGCAGCTTTGATGACAACACAACTGCAAATAACATGTTTCATTATTTAACTAGAAGGTTTTCTGTTAGAAGACATTTACAAGAGGAGACTCTGGTGTCAGCACTTTGTAGCAGCCAGGTAAAGCTGTAACTACAAAGAGGGCCAAATGTGCAAAATTAACTTTTTAGACAGATTGGTCTCTAGTGTGTGTGTGTGTGTGGACAAACAACAGAGGTAAGACAAAATATTCTCTGCCTTTGGCCTTTTCTTTCCATTTTTTGTATTGGCCGGTGCTTAAACAAACCAATTATATTTTTTCCCTAATGTGACATCATATGAGAAGATTCCTTTGCCCAGGTTGTTGCTAAGCTCTGCTGCTGGCGTGGCCTAGCAGTAGCTCATTTACATAGATACTGAAACCGAGGAGTGAAAAAGGAGGCAGTATGAGGGACATTATGAGGGTATTTCACCTGGAGCATTAATACAAACACAATTTGGATGAGCTCTGAGAGATAACTTGTAACAAAATAGAAAAATATTGGACGTTTAAGTTTTCCAACAGGAAAAAGGTTTGCACTTTTTCTCAGTAACATGACAAGCTTTGTCTTCTCTCGTATTAACTTAAAGAGAGAATGTTATAGAAATATAGTAAAGTTTACATTGTTGTGAACTTGAGGGATATTTTTAACATACCGTATGTACTACTAGTCTCACCTCAAAGCAGTACTCCTGCCCTAAAATGCTGGAGTGAACCGGTTTGATGATGGCGTCCTCGTCCAGCGTGAGGTCCAGCGCCTCAGCCGCACTACTGGGAGACAGCAGGGATTCATGGGAATGTGACTCTTTGAAGCTCTGCATCAGGCGAGTCCTATAGAAAGGCAAAGTACAACATGAGTAAGAAAGTTCCCAAAAGCTCAACGCTGTGCTCAAATGGTGGCTGAAATCATTCAGACAAGATTTTGCATGATATCAACAAGAAACTTGCTAAACATCTACTCACTGACACATTCAGCTGCGACTCAGACGGCTAATTTTTGGCACATACCTTCAAAACCATCAGTGGCTGTACACAAAGCATCGTCACACCAAACTGGACATTTAACTTTAAATTAAACGCCTTATAAACAACAACTCGGTGATTCAGACCAGGAAACAGCATACACAAACACCTACCTACACTTACCGCACCTTCTAGCACACAAGCTAGACGGATCCATACGCTCAAACTAACGCGCGAGACACGCAAGACAAGACACGACAGACCCAGAGAATAATAACGAGGTTATAAAGAAGACACATTAAGAAAGACAATTTAAGCACTTTCAGATGAAGCAAATAAAACAAGAAAAGGTTTGAAAATCCTTAGAGCTCCATGAAAGCTGTAGTTTTCTCTGGTATCCTGGTAGCATCACTGTTACTGTATACATTCAGGAATAAAATGTGCATCAGGGTGTTAGAGACATACAGTGGGGAGAGAGAGTGGTATAAAAATAGATCCATCAGAATGAGTCAGAACAAAAAAAGTAAAAAAAAAAAAAGGATGTGGGAGAGGGAGGGAGAAGGAGAAAGAGAGAGAGAGAGAGAGAGAGAGAGAAAGGGAAGACAGAGATGGACTTCACTGAGTAAATCAAGGAGTTACGTAAGCTGTAGGATCCAAAGTAAGAGAAAGTGAACACGATCAGCAAGAGGAGGGGTGAAAACCGGGGACTTTGGACATGTTAGAAAGCTTCCATAACTGACAATGATGGACAGCAACCCAGGAAAGTGATGCTTCTCCAATACAAAGCTTGACTCGCCAATATATGTTTTCAATGAGTTCCTTATTCCAGCTCAATCAGAATATTTGTGTAAAATAGGAATTCAGGTTGTAAGTTCTTCGGTTAAGCCGGACGAATCACCACTTTTGGGGATTGAAGAATTTGTGAAAATACATGTATCTGTATCCCAGTGTCACAAGCTGCCCCTTATGAGTTTAGTCTGAGCTCCACAGTTTCCACTCTAGGGTCTGATTCAAGTCCAATTACAAGCTCTACTTTCTAAGTTGAGTCCAGAGTCTGAAGCAGCAGAATAAAAGTCAACTCCATAGTCCCTAGCTTTAAACTCCTTAGTCCCTAGTTGTACTCTCTGTGTTATGTCCAGTCTCTCAAACTGTAAATTCCAAGTCAAGCCCAGAGTCACAGAGATTTAAAGTCTAAATCTATAGTATCTGAAATCTGAAGACAAACATTTATTTGAACCCACAGTCTCCAGATCTAGACTAGATCTATGAGAAATCAGGCTCATATTCACAAACTGTCAAGTCATGAGAGAGACCAAAGCTAGAATTAGAAGTCGTGACTCCAAATCCATCCCAAAGTCTCATACTGTGGAGTATAAGTCAAGGCCAAATTGTACCACGCTAGAGTCAGAGTCAAGTTCAGAATTCCAAGCTGTAATATTTAAGTACAGTCAAGAGTCTGAAGCCATGGTCACAGTCAACCCCAGCATCAGTAGTTCTAGGGTGTCAGGCAAATCCATAGTCTCAGGTTGAGCCCAGAGTCTAAATTCACGCATTCATGCTCAAAACAAGAGTCCATAGCTCTAGACTGTGACCATAGCTAGAGTTAGGGACATGTACCAAGCTCAAAACTCCTAACTGTGCTTTGTGTCACAAACTGTAGCTGTCCAAGTCAAGTCCAGAGACCAAAGCTGGAGTCTGAGTCAAGTCCAGAATCCCAACCTGTAACCTGTAAAGGCTAAGTATTGTCCAGAGTTTGAAGCCGTGGCATCCGTCAACCCCAAAGTCCTTAGTTCTATACTGTAAAGGAAATCCAGATTCTCAATTAGAGGCCAGAGTTTAAATCTCTAGAGCAGTGGTGTCAAATCATCTTTGCCTGTGTGTGTGTGTGTGTGTGTGTGTGTGTGTGTAAGTGCACAGATTTTCATTCCCACCAAGTGTCACCAAAGTGACACTTGATTCCACATGTTTAATTAGTTGTTCTTGGCTTTCAATAGACTATCAGGGGTCACTTCTGCTTGGCTGGAATGATGACCTGCACCCGCACTGGACCTTTTGTGGAGAAGGTTTGAACCTCTGAGTTGAGTACAGGATCTAAAGCCATACAGACAGACTCAAAACATGAGCCTTAGCTCTAGACTCTACTCCAGAGTCTAAAACAGTCATCGTCTTTGCGAAGGTAACAGATGGTAATTACTCCACCTTATCATTCTTCTGTATCACTTATTTATTTATTATAAATTCTCTACATTCCATGTTTTATTCCTCACCAGTTAATTGCAGGTTCTTGATAGCTAAATAAATAAACAACAAGACAAAACTAACCTAAACAAAGATCTCAGAGACTTCATCTAATCTTTCAGCACAACACATTGCCAAAATAATTTTTACACCAGTACTGTGGGTCACGGTAGAGGGTAAGGAAAATATATGAAAGAATGAATAAGTTATGACTAAAAACAAACAACACAGCATCTGTCCAAAAAGGGACAAGAAGACTATAATAACTTTAAAGAGCTGCATCACATTAAAAGTTGCCAGACCATCTGTGAGTGCACTCACTCCTCTACAAGGTCATTTTTAGTACGCAGCACTTCAGAGTTCAAGGCTGATTAAGAAATTGGTTCCACCTCAGAGACAGCGGTATTCTGCTAGCAAGTGATTTATTCAGGGGCACAGAAAAGGGTATGTAACACATAGGGGAGCTACTCAAAGGGGGCATGAAAACAACCATGAATTAAAAACACACTCAAGATTGCACGGCTTTGCAGCACCCTGTGATTACCCTGTCACGACATATTCAAGACGGCGGAACCTCAAAAGAAACTGTCAGGGGTGCGGAAGAGGAAAAGAAAGAGAGAACAGAAGAAAGTGTCTGAAGGAATGAGAAGAATTTGTCTACGTGGATGAAAGCCTGAACTACTTCCGAGTTTGAAGGGGAAGCTTGAAGTTTTAAGTGACGTAGGAAAAGATCCCCATCCTGTATAATATGGGATTGTCTTTATTGGAAAATAAAATGCGTCCCGTATTGAGTTAATACAGGACACGATTGGTCCCTGCATTCTTGTACATATCTTATTTAAGGATAGTGGTCACATGAAGTCATTAATTATCACGTAGTTATTTATTAACTGAAATCACCCAAACAACCCTGATCAAAAGTTTACATGTCCTTGAATGTTTGGCCACATTATAAACACACAGGTTGACATAAATGGCTTTTAAAGGGAATTTTAATGGAAATTACAATGTAGTGTCTGTGCATTTGCATGTCTGTGTAGTGTCGGTAGTGTTTTGGTAAATTACAGTAGTGTCTGTGCATAAATAGTCAGTCAGTTTCTTAGCTCATGAGGTGATGAACTGACTTGGCTGAATACTGCACCAGGAGGAAGACAAAAGAACTGCCAATGGACCTGAGTAATAAGGTTGATAAACTGTATAAATCAGGAAAAGGACATTAAAAGATATCTCAACACTTGAAAATGCCAGTCAGTACTGATGAAGCTCTGATAAAGAGGTAGATAATAAGAGGTTCTGTTGATACTAAGCAGGCAGACTAAGAAAGATTTCACCCACTACTGCCAAAAGAATTGTTTGGAACACAAAGAAAAACCCATAAACAACTTTGGGAGAAATACAGGCTGCTCTGGAAAAAAAAAGTTGTGTTATTGTTTCAAGGAGCACAATAAGGAGGTACTTGAACACAAATGGAAAGTCGTTACTCTGCCCATGCCACAAAAAGGCCCGCTTGCAGACAGCCTCTAGACAAGCCTCACAGCTTCTGGACCAGAGTCATTTGGAGTAATAAGACCATAATTGAACTTTATAGTCACAACCATAAACTCTATGTTTATGGTGAAAAGTACACCATCCCCACTGTAAAGCATGGTGGTGGATCTCTTATGGCTGTGTGAGTTCCAGTGGTACAGGGAGGGAAATCAAACTTGATCAGAAGATGAATGCAGGATGTTATCAGAAAATACTGGCAGACAAGTTGACCTCCAATGGCTAGAGCAAAAAAAAGGTGAAGGTTCTGAAGTGACTGTCACAGTCTCCTGACCTCAACATCATTTGGCCACTTTGGGGAGACTAAATATATTACAGCAAATGGAGGCATTTTGCCAAGAAGAATAGGCAGCTATACCACCTGAGAGAATTAAGGACTTTATGCCCAATTATTACAAAAGACTGCATGCCATCATTGGTGCTAAAGAGGACAATACACAAAATTAAAGATCTAAAGGTATGCAAACTTTTGAACATGGATTATTTCCTCATTTTCTTTTATCTCATGTTCGCTTAATGATTGTGTCATTCTGTTACGTCTTACATATGAACTTGAGTTCTATAAGAAATAAAATACATTTGTTTGGCCCTCTCACTCATTTTTTCTTTAAAAATGCTGCACATTTTGCAAATTCTCCCAAGGTATGCAAACTTTTGAGCACAACTGTATAATTTTATACATACACTTAATCTTCACATTGGTGAAAAAAAGGATGGTAAAATAAATTAAACTTGTGGGAACAAGTTGAAATAGCAGGCAGAGAATGTACACATGCAATGTGAACTTTTGTGTCAGACTCATCACACATCTGTTTTTTTTCCCCAACACAGAGGATTTAATAATCCGTGCACAAGTTTAGCAACGTACAAATAACACAGAAGATGAATAACTTGCTCCCACAAGATAACAAATTGTTTCCATGAGATAACAACTTGTTCCCACAAGATAAACAACTTGTTCCCAAGATAAATAACTTGTTCCCATAAGATAACACCTTGTTCCCAAGATAAATAACTTGTTCCCATAAGATAACACCTTGTTCCCACAAGACAAATAATTTGTTCCCATGAGATAA
>JAOTRS010000026.1:15978954-15992072 GCA_028565755.1 Dinotopterus cunningtoni
TTCCTATTATTTTCCACTAATTCCCTCCCGTTCATTGCGCCCCACCTGTCATGTCTGTATTCCCCACTAGTGGGGCGGCCCCACACTTTGAGAACCACTGCTATAAATGAATAAAAAGTGTGGCTCTTTATTAAACAATACAATCTTAGGAACACACTTCGCCGTGAACTCTTTCCTGCTCTATCACTAACAGACGAGTACGGGTGTAGCGCACAATACAATCGTTTCTTTCCTTCCTCTTTCACTCCTCTGTTTTTGATTCACAGATGAACAAACCCTTAAACAAATTATTACATTAAACCAGATTAGGTACAAACATCAGCGTGAGTGTTTTGTTCTTGTTCTCTAGTGCCGAGGCTGCAGGATTCTTCATCTAAACGTTGTCTTTGTTATCAACGACTCGAGCCACTTAACCCACTATTACCAAAAAAAATAATTAAATAAAATAAATAACGGCTCATTCTGTTGTTGTTAATCGCGAGCACTCACGGAAACAGTAAATTTGATTAGTGTTTAGAGAAAATATCCCGTAAGAAGTGCTCGGGCCGCTGGGAAATGTGTGATTTATCGGAGACAATGAGCGGTGGGAGTCGTTCACAAAGTAGATAATTGTAATCACCTACCAGGAGCACTAATTTACATAGTTAGATACATATCTCTCTGTCTCTCTGTCCTTCAGTCTATCAGTCTATAATCTATATCTTTCTCTCAGTCCCGCTCTCAGTCTTAGTCTCTCTCTCTCTCTCTCACTCTCTCAGTCTCTCTTTCAATCTTGGTCTCTTTCTGTCTCTCTGTCACTCTCTTTCTCTCAGTCTTTTTCTCTCTCAGTTTCTCACTCTGAGTCTCTCTCCATCAGTCTCTCTCTCATTAAGGTTCTCTCGCAGTCTCTCTTTTAATCTCAGACCCTTTCTTTTTCTCTCTTTTTCTCTCTCTCTCCCATAGTTTCCATTTGTCTCAGTCTCCTCATATCAATTCCCCTCTCTCTTTTTCCAAGTGTCTCTCTCAGTCTTCATCTCTCTCAGTTTTTTATTATCAGTCTGAAGTCTTTCTCTTTTACTCTTTCTCTCACACACAGTGTCTCTGTCTACAATAATGATTTTTTTAAAATATTTACAGTGAGTCCCCAACTAACGCATGTTCATAAGTCGGATTTGTTCTTAAGTCAGACAAAATTAATCTTATACGCCTTTGACACAAATATATATAATGTAAAGCATACCAATCCACTTGACTAAATCTCTGCCCCTTTCCCCATAACTGCGCCTAAGGAAATTAATCTCACAGTGTTGTCTCTGCGCCTTTAAGTCGCGAGGGGAATCCCAGACTCTGTTTTTGTCTCTGAGCTGTTTTCCACTGTATTGGACTGTGAACTCTGTTTTGTTAAGGATTTTTAGGGTAATCAGGATTATTCACTATCAGAACAGCTATTTTCTATAATCGTGCTCCTGGACTGATTCATTAAAACTGGTGCGGCCAACTCATTTCTCTGGCACCCCCCAACACAAACACACATATAATATACCGGACTTTAGACATTTTATACATTCACTTACAACCTGAAAATATTGTATATAATTGTACATATTGGTATCTGGTGCACTGCGGTGTCTATTTTTTGTATAATAGATGTGAGCAACTTCCGCAATTTGTTTGCATCTATGAATGTTTGTAGAACTGCGGTCCGTTCGTCCGATCTGTGGAAATTCGTAACTCCAATGTCATAACTCGGGGACGACCTGTATTATGTTTTTTTTCATAGTAATAAAAGACTAACATGAATAGGCATGAACAGGTATATTGTATAAAGAGGCAGTCTTGATTAATTGCTATAAATTACATAGCAATAAAATTTTAGATTAGATTAGATGTGTGATTAGATTAGTGTTTCTCATACGATAAGAGTGGACATGAACGCAGCTGCAGTCGAGCGCTTCAATCACACTCCACTAAAACACAGCTGAGCTTCTGCTCAGTGATCAGAGACGAGAAGTTTGGCAGCATCCCTTTCTGAATGTACAGAATTATTCCTGTCCAATCTGGTGGTGTTTTGGACAGACCAGACTGCAGTGTGTCTCTGTTTTTACTTCCTGTGGCTCACAGTGTGTACACAGTGAGTCCCCATTCTGGGGGTTTGATGCATTTTGGTGTGTCATCCTTTTTCAGCTTCTAAACTGTGATCCCTTGCTCTGTGATTAGTCCGAAATTAGTCTTTCATTCAGATATTCAGATCATTGGATTTCTCTGTTTAGTGTTGAGTATGTGTTCTTTACATTCTATTAGAATGTATTCAGTCTGGATTTGTTGGTGTTTGGTTGTGTTTAAGTGAGTGTGAGAGACAGCAGGAACAGCTTAGAGCAGGAGAGTGACCTCTGTGTGATGGAGGGTGAGACCCTGGGCTGTGGAGTTCTCCAAGATCGAAGCCAGGTCGTTAATAAAGATGTTAAACACAGTCAGACTCAGACAGCACCCTGTCTCACCACACACACACACACACACACACACACACACACACTTCCCTGGTACACTGACTAAAGAAGTTTAAACATTAGTCGTTCAGGCCAGACCGAGTTAAACACCTTCTGTAAGTCCACAAAGCAGGTGAAGATTTTGTCTTTTTTGTCTTTGACGGTGGTGTTTATGAGGGTGTGTAGACTGTAGATGAATCTGGTGTTTATGTATTAAATGCTGCTAACACAAATACTCCCGTAGTTTCTGTGATGGAATTTGTCAGAGTTTTGCAGAACTGGTGTGATCAGACCTCAGGTCCAGGTCTTAGTGAAACAGCCGGTGTCTACAACCATTTAAACCATAAACAGTGTGATAAAGATTATTGTATCTTATTATCACTAGATTTAATAATTTTGTTGCTGATGTTATCTTATACACATGATTTAGCTAATCTCTCTCTCTCTCTCTCTCTCGCTCTCTCTCTATCAGTCTCTTTCCTTCAGACTCACTCTCTCAGTCTCACTCTCATGCTCAGTTTCTCTAACTTTCAGTCTCTTACTCAGCCTCTCTCTCAGTCTCTCTCACTGGCAGTATCACTCTCAGTCTCACTCACTCTCAGTATCACTCTCAGTCTCTCTCACTCTCAGTCTCTCTCACTCTCGGTCTCTCTCACTCAGTCTCAATCTCAATCTCACTCTCAGCCTCTCTCTCAGTCTCACTCTCGGTCTCACTCTCAGTCTCTCTCACTCTCAGTCTCACTCTCAGTCTCTCTCACTCTCAGTCTCACTCTCGGTCTCTCTCACTCAGTCTCAATCTCAATCTCACTCTCAGTCTCACTCTCAGCCTCTCTCTCAGTCTCACTCTCAGTCTCTCTCTCAGTCTCACTCTCAGCCTCTCTCACTGTTAGTATCACTCTCAGTCTCACTATCGGTCTCACTCTCAGTCTCTCTCACTCTCAGTCTCACTAAGTCTCAGTCTCTCTAAGTCTCACTCTCACTCTCAGTATCACTCTCAGTCTCTCTCACTCTCAGTATCACTCTCAGTCTCTCTTACTCTCACTCTCAGTCTCTTTTACTCTCACTCTCAGTCTCTCTTTTAGCCTCTCTCTATCAGTCTCTTTCCTTCACACACTCCTCAGTCTCCTCTCCATCTCAGCCTCTCTATCTGTCTCTCTCTGTCTCTTTCTCAGTCTCTCTCACCCTCAGTCTCTCATTTAGTCTTTCTCACTCTCAGCCTCTTACTATCAGTCTATCTCTCCCTCTCTCTCTCAGTCTCCCTTTCAGTATCTCTCTGAGTCCTACGTGTTTAACTTTTTATCGCCTTAAATATTCTGTCTATTAACTGTACTCATGTTAAACCTTAAAATATGTATTATTTATATATGATGGTGAAAAATAAAAGTCTCCCTTTCTCTCTCTCTCTTTCAATCACACACAAGCACACACACAGCGCTGTGTCCATCCTGTGCTCCTTTCTGTCAGTAAGTTATGTCAGGCTCATGACTCGACTGCACACGATAATAGAAAGAAATCGCTCTGTTTAATCATTTCACCCGTTGTCGAAAAAAAAAAAAAATGTAAAAAAAAACAGTAAAAATAAAAATAAATAAATAAAATCACAGTAATGAAATAAAAAGCACCCGGCGGATCTATTTATTCCAATTTCTCACTCGACTCCCTCCTGATACACATCCAAATCCAGCCTCGTTACTGGGTTGCCATGGCAATGTTTTTCCCCGGCACCTCACATCTGACTTACGGAGACAGACAGAACGGAATGAAGAAGTGTTGAAATCTATCCCTAACTGGTGCGCTGCACTGGTGATGGCAGCGTTAGAGCTCAGGCGTTATCTGGGAACGCTCGTGTGCTCGGCGTGATCACGATCGTTATCGAATACGCCATGCCACACGCGTCGTGTATCCATTACACTGGTGTAAACAACGTAACGAGATAACCACAGGAACACTGTTCCAGGAACGATAAAGCATTTGATAGCAGTGTGTATTGTGTGTGTGTGTGTGTGTGTGTGTGCGTTTAATGCTGCACACCGGAGTGCTCTTGTACAGAAGAAGAGTGAGAGTGTGTGCATGTGTTGAAGCAGGGAGAGGAGTGGGTGGGAGTGTGTGAGTGTGAGTGTGTGTGCACACTTTTTCATTCTCAATGTAAATCTGCTATCATGCTGCAAGCTGAAGTGTGTGGGTGGTAACGGCTCCCAGCTTACTCCTTTACACACACACAGAGAGAGAAAAAGAGAGAGAGAAACAGAAGAGGAAGATGGAGTGTTGTAGGTTTGCTATTATATTTATTACACGCCTTTGGATCTTTGAGAGAGGCGTATCCGCGGGATTTGCTGTGTGTGTGTGTGTGTGTGTGTGTGTGGTGGAATTAGGATAATCTGGAAAATTCATGTTTTGTATAAATCCACTTTTAGTAACATCAGGAAAATCCTGAAATATTCTTTATAATCCTGCAGCTAATCACTCCTCCATTCAGATGGTTTTTTTTTTTTTTTTTACATTTTCTGCATTTTTCTAAAATCTAAGCGCTGATACACACACATGCAACAAATAGCAAAGCTAGCTATACATATTGTCTAAGATGGGCGTTCGAGTCAAACCAGGATTTATGATGAAATTTCTGCTCAATGAGGCGTATACAGTAAGTGATTGACAATTGACAGAAGGCTTCGAGCACAGTGTGCTGATGAGACTCTTATCTGCGGAAAAAATATCTGAACGTAAAAACGCAAACGTGAAAAAATTTCAACGTTGAAAATCATCGGATAACTTGTCACCAACTTGCCGAATAAAGAGACACACTTGTCTTTGGAAACCGTATACTCAAACGCTCAACAACACATTTTGCACAATACAGGAACTCGGCTCTAGTACTACTACTACTACCACAGTCCTGACCTCGCTCCAAGCCATTTCCACATATTTGTGCCATTAAAGGAGTTCCTGGGAGGCCGGCGTTTCAGACACTTATGGCTCTGGGGTACTGAGAAAACTTTCTACCTAAATGGTGTCCAAGCACTAGTGAAACGCTGAGATAAGTGCCTGAGTGTAGCTGGGGATTATACAGAAAAATAAAGTGTTTAGTTTTTACTCTCAGAACTGTGAATAAACAAACGTCCCGGTTTGACTCGAACGACCCTTGTACATCACACACAGCGTTATCTTTATACTGTAAGTCAGTAAGGAGTAAAACATTCTATGTGGTTCTGTTATGAGAAAATAATTAACAAAGCGGAGTTACTCTTACCATCCTGAAATTGATTGTTTTTCTATAACTGCACATCCCGAAGTGTTCTATTCCCTTTACACCACAGCAATCTACAAACAATTTACAAGTTCAGTGTCCTGGAGGTGGCAGGAAACTTACAGTTACACGGCACTCAGGCTAAAACTTTACGCCAGTACTTAAGCAACATCCCAGCAGGAAGCCTAATGTTCATAGAGTGTTGCGTTATGTGAAGGTGAGTCAAAAATTATTCGCACTCTGGCTGTAGAATTCATTTGGATTGACTTTTAGAAAAAACTAAATACATAATCTTTCAGCATAATCTCCTTGCTTGGTAAAGTGCACAGTGGTAAAGTGCCCTATCATCCGGAGATCGCTGGTTCGATTCCCGGGTGATGCTGTAACATCTCACAGCCGGAGGTCTAGAGAGAGCTGATTGGCCGAACTCTCTCAGAGGGGAGGGATGAGAGGTACTTCGTGCTCCCACATTAATCACGACTCTACAGCCAATCAGGGGCATCTGTGAGCTCACGCAAGCGGAAGGAGCGGATAGCGCTGTCTTCAGAGTGTGTTACTGCGGTCGGCTGACGTCACGTGGTTCAAAAGCAACACGTGATAGTCTTCAGCCCTCCCGACTAAAAAGTAGTAATAGCCTTAATGTTGGAGCCCCTCAGTGACGGGGAGGAATTGGACACGACTAAATTAGGGACAAAATCTAGGAAAAAAGTTTTGGGCTGAGATGCAAGCTACAAATGCACCGCTATCTTCACTTCTTCATCAGAAGTGAATCCTCATTTCAGGGAACCAAAGATGTAAGAGTCTGATGGGATCGAGATCAGGACTATAGAGAGGATGTGATGATGTCTTCACCCATGGACGGGCATCCGGATCCTTCTTGATGGCTAGCATTTGTGCAACCTTCCTTGAACTTCTCTATCCCTTTACACACACTTCCTTTGTGACAAAACACTTTCTCCATATGGCGCACAAAGTCTTCGGCACCAGTTACACCCTCAGACACAAAAAATCTATCACTGCACGCTGCTCTTCTTTCAAGCTAATCACAAGTGGGGCAACCATTTTTGGTTCACACCCGGGCAGCAGTGACTGGGGAGACAGTAGCCTTAAACGGAAAGCGGTGATAAGATCGACAAGTTTTAAAACAACCTGTGCGGATTATTTTTGACTCGTAGTTATAGTACAGACGTTGCAATGACACTGTTTTTGTTAAGAGTTATAGAACGACTTTGATGAAGTGATGTTGAGATAACATTGAATGAACAACCCAAGCACAATGTTGCACATGCTTGAGGCAATGTTGCCTCAAAAAATAACATACTTACCCTATAACCTTAATTTGGAGCATTTATGCAGATCCATGCATTCGCACAACGTCCTACTACGTCCCTTAAGTTTTGAACAGGGTTTAGAATTCTGATTGAACATTGGGACAGACACAACGGCTTGCCACACGCAGCGTGTCTATCTCGTGTCAAACATCTCTTAACAATTTTTGCCTTAAGAACTGAAATTATTCAAGAAATTTGCTTCGGCATACAAAGTGAACGACCAAGCCAGACCTAACGCTAGCTAAGATGTGCGTACGTCCGCGAGCTGATCAAAAATTTACATTTATTTTGCCATTTTGCCCAAGATTTAGTGAAGACATACTGTAGCAACATGGCTTCCAAGAATGTTGAGCAAGGATGGCAGCAAGAAGAAAAAGGATTGACTTTCAGTTTTGTTAGTTTTTATATTCAAAAATATCATTATACGTAGTGTTGGAAATTGTATATTGTAATATTGGTAATATTCTGGGTGTCTGGAATATTTACATTATTTCCTGTGGGAAAATGAGTTTCATAATACGAAATTTCACATTAAGAACTCGCCTCCTGAGCAGATTAAATTCGTATGCCGTGGTGCTGCTGTACTGTAACGGTAGTCAGTGATAGCTCGGTGGTTAAGGCATTGGACTAATGGCATTCAATGTTATCCCATCATCATGTAGTCAACGTTGTTTCAACTTGTAAAAAAAATCACTACTGACGTCATCCCAATGTCCGAAACGCTGTCAAATTAACGTCACCACAACATTTTGACAACCATAACAAATTCCCACTGGAATGTCCTTGGACTAGCATTCAAGACTCCACTAGCATTCAGACCGAGCTTTATTTCAAATTCATCATGATGAAAAAACGTCTGCTTCCTACCTACAGCAGAAATGTTGCTGGCGTAATTATAATTCCTCAATCCTTGCAAACGATTCTTCCGGTTGACCTCGGATCCTGTGCGCCGGACAGAAAGGTAGCTACGTGCAGCGAAGCACTGCTGCGAGTCTTTACTCCAGCTGTCTTGACGTCTTGAACTCTATCACCGGTTGAGTTTTTATTCCAGTCCCGTGCCTTCGGTTTGCTTAACGCTCCAGTGGATCTGCTCATCATGTTCGGCTGGGATCAGTGTGTGTGTGTGTGTCTAGTTCTGTGCAGTGAATTACAAAGTCATACCTATGAAAAAGACTAAATGCTTAACAAAACAGACATTTTTGCCTGTTAAACAGGTCTCATTGTGCTACTGTACCTCCACAACCTTCTAGCTCTCTAGCCATGTGCTCATGTGCTAATGCTAACTCCTCAACTAGCTAGTCGCAAAGTCCAGGTCTTTGAAAACAAAGCTGCTATACTTCTCTATGAAGCTGAACTTGTGGGTTTTAATGTGCGTTTATTTGATTAATAGATAAGCTTTACATATCTGGTAAGGCTAAAGCTTATTCTACACGCAGCAAGAGTATGTAGGGTTAGGCTATGTGTGATAAATATTTTAAAAGTATGCAAACTACATAAGAGTGTAAGAGTACGCTAACTACATAAGAGTGTAAGAGTATGCTAACTACACAAGAGTGTGAACGTATGCTAACTAAGTAAGAGTGTAAGAGTATGCTAACTAAGTAAGAGTATGCTAACTAAGTAAGAGTGTAAGAATATGCTAACTACATAAGAGGGTAAGAGTATGCTAACTACTTAAAAGTGTAAGATTATGCTAACCACGTAAGAGTGTAAAAGAATGCTAGCCACGTAAGTGTGTAAGACTACGCTAACTTACGTAAGAGTATAAAAGAATTCTAACTCTGTAAGACTACGCTAACTACATAAGTGTGTATGCTAGCTACTTTAGAATGCAAGAGTATGGTAAGTGCGTAAGAGTGTAAAAGAATGCTAGCTAATTAAAAAGGTAAAAGTGTAAAAGTATGCTAAGTGCTTAAGTGTTTTTGCTAACTACTAAAAGGTGTAAGCGATGCTAAGTATATAAGAATGTAAAAAAAAACACTAACTACATAGGAGTATTAGAGTATGTCAACTACGTCCAAACACAAGAGTATGCTAACAACATAAAAGTGTAAGAGTCTGTATGCTAACTACACATGAATGTAAAGGTATGCTAAGAACATTAGCATATCTGAAACTACATAAGAGTCAAAGCTTACGCTAACTACTTAAGCATTAGACATTACCATTATAGTAAATAACGTTACACTAAACACAAACCGAGTAAATACAAATAAAAATAATAATATTTATGATAGTTATTCCAAATTGTTCCTGAACATTGAACTTTGTGGATTTTAACGAAAGTGCGCCTCAGTCCTCCGTATTCCGTCTTGAGTTTTTTTCGTGCTCGACCCCGCCCTGCTTTCCCGCGTGCATGCTCTCCACGAGTCCTCGAGCCGCGGCGCATCCCTCCTGACCGACTCCAGGGCAGATTCTCTCATGGCTAAAGTTTAGATTTGTCCAAAAAAAACGTCCAAAAAAGTTTCTTAAGGGATTTTTTTTGGTAATGTATCCAAGTAAGTAGCAAAAAAAACTTCTACAGTAAGTCTGTGAAGCAGGTTAGCATTGAGCTAACACCACCTTTACGCGGGTCGAGCTCGAGTATCCTCGAGACGTGATTACAATTAGAGCGTCAAACTGAATACAGTGCTTTAAATTTAAGAATATTGTTGCTAGGCAACCAGGAAATATGGTGACTAAGTCATTGTGAGCTACTGTAGGTTGACTAAGACTAGCAGTTTTACGAACTTATAGTTTACACCAATATTCGAATATTGTAAAGTAAAGGCACAGCGACAAAAGCGGTTAAGACAGATTGCCGGCGTGTTCCTCAGAAGTGTTGGAAAGCGACTAAGAACGTACGCTGTGTGGGTTATTCGATCACTAAACGAACTTCTACGACTTTCGCCATGTCACTCTCTCAGAGATCGAGAAGAATCGTAGATGTAAACTTGTAACAATCCACTATTAGCCTTTACAGGTTCATTATTGCGAGAAAATACTTGCTCTGCTACAAGCATGATTGAGCGGGCGCTATTAGCATTATTAACGTTATCAGCGGTGTACGTGAATGCAAAGGATAGTTTCGAGACGAAGCACGTGAAGGCAGCGTTAGAACTTGAGCCGAGGCGCGCACGCCTCTGAGTGGATGTCAGTCAGGGAGAAGACGAGGCAGCGAGGGTCCAAGCGCTGGCTGCTCCATGGAATGAGAAAAGGGAGGAAAAATAATCCCCAAAGCGCTCTAAGGCCGGCGCAGCGCAGGACGTCGCTCTGATTCTCACGACTCTCCCGTACGAGATTCGCAGAGTAACGCAGAAGCAGACGAGCGAAGAAACCCAAAGTCGTTCCAGATCTGGCGTCGAGAAAGAGAGAGAGAGAGAGAGGGAGAAAAAGAGGGAAGGAGGGAGAAGGCGAGAGAGAGAGCTTCCCTTTCTCACAAGACTGTGGCTGCGAGAGAGCGTGAGGCTGCGGCTTCTTCGCACCTTCGCACACGGCACGGAATAACAAACGTCAGCGAGCGCTTCCCAGCTGCGTGCTAGCGCTCGGATTGTTCAGGTATGCACGGAAAGTCGCCTTCCCTCTCGGATGCGGTATGAGAGGGAGAGGGAGAGGGAGAGAGAGGGGCAGTGGGTGGGTGGGTTGGTGGGTGGGGAGATGGGATGGAGGGATGGAGGGGACTTGAGATGAAGCCTGAGGTGACTCTCTCTTTCTCTCTCTCTTTCTATCTCCCTCTCTTACATTCATCTATGTCTCTCTTTCCATCAATCTGCCTCTATCTTTCTTCCTCTCTCATTCCCGTACATTTATCTGCCTCTTTCTCCGTCCCTCTATCCATCCCTGTCTCTCTGTTGTCTCATTATCTCCCTCGTTCTTCCTCTCTTTTCCTGTCATCTCACTCTGTATCTCTCCTGTTTCACTCTCTCTCTTACATTTATCTCTTTCTCTCTCTTTTTTTTGTCTGTCTCTCTCTCTCTATGTATTTCTTAATGTCTCTCATTATCTCACTTGTTCTTTCTCTCTTTTGCTGTCATTCACTCTCTGTATCTCTTTTTCTCTCTTTTTGTTGGTCTCCCTTACATTTATCTGTCTCTTTCTATCTCTTTCCATCCCTCTGTCTCTGTATTTCTCTTTCTTTTGTCTGTCTGTCTCTCTCTATCGTCTCTTTTAATGTCTTTAATTATCTCACTTGTTCTTTTACTCTTTTTCTGTCATCTCTCTCTTTTCTCTCTCCCTTACCTTTATTTGTCTCTCCCTCTCCATCACACCATCTCTGTCTTTCTTTCCATCCCACTGTCTCTGTCTGTCCGTCTCTCTCTATGTCTCTCTCTCTCTCTCTCTCTCTCTGTATTCTTTTTTTCTTTTTTTCTATCTGTCCCTCTCACTTATTCTTCTTATTGTTCTATCTTTATTAGTTCTCTCTCTCTTTCTGTTCTCTCTCTTCTTCCTTTCTCATCCAATACAATTCAATTAAATTTTAACCCTTGTTGTTCCTTCTTGATCTTTCTATTTCACACACACACACACACACACACACACACACACACACACACACACACTCACTCACACTCACTCACAGGCATTAGAAAAAGAGGTTCACAGAGGCAGGTTATGTGTGGGAGGAATGCGAGTAACAACACAATCACACACTCTCACACACACACACACCAACAACCCAGTGCTTTCCCATCCATTTTGCTCTGCACACAGCTTGGCTACCCCTACCCCCAACCCCCCCACAAAAAGCCCCTCCTTTTTGAAGCAATCAAACAAACTCCCTGATAAAAACAAGTGCCTTCAATGAAACGCCTTCTATCTTTGATGGGTTGGATTTGATGGGGTGCTAACCGAAGCACTCGTGTTTGAGGGACATCGAGTCGCCATGGTAACTGCAAAGCCACGTCCACAGATCGGACAGATGCTGAAACGCCTGCGGGGAAGAAACGAGCACGCTCACGCTACAGGACTTTCCACGTTCTCCTCGGATCAGATTTTCTCTTCATAAACGTGTGCGATATCCGACTCTCGTCTGAACGTGTACGAGATCGTTTCTTTGTGTACTTATAATAAATAATCACTTGTTCACACAGTAACTGTTCAGCAGGGGTACTTTAATATTTAAAGGTCACCTATGACACAAAATGCACCTTCTTTAGTCATGTTAAGACGTTCAGACGAATCTTCAGTGTGTGTGTGTACAGTACAAACTAAAAATTTGAGTGAACATTCTCTTTGTCCTCTTTTCCATTTTTGTATTCACCTAATATGACCTCATATAAGAAACCCCCCCCAAGCTGAGCTTGTTGCTCAGCTCTGCTGTTCTCTGGAGGGGCGTGGCTCAGGAAGAGCTCATTTACACTTCACTTTTTTTTTATTTGCAAAAGCCTATGAAAGAAAATACCCAGTGTCCACATGATCAAAGAAGGAAATCAATCCTTGCGTGTCATTTTGTACCTTTATTTAATAATTACTGTGATGAGCAATCAATATTTCATTTTTTGAACATAGAACATCTTAAATTTTTATTTATTAATTTATTTATTTATGTTTAATTTTAAAACCATGGGCAAAAGTTCCTTGCTTTAGGTTTTCTTTGATTTCGTTAACTTTAAACCAAAATATATCTGTGGTTTAAAAAAAAACGTGATATAACGTAATCTTGTGAGTCTGAACTTTGTGATCTCTAGGACCGAGAGTAATATCCATGTGTTACTATCCCTGCCCCTGCATCTGTCCTTGCACCTGTCCAGGTCTCCATACAAGCCCCAAATTCAGGAGGGCACAGACGTGGTGTAGACAGAGCTTGAGGGTTTGGTGGTGAGAAGATTCGCTAAAACTACTCAAGCATTTCGCACAGAAGGGTCACCATGTAGACGGAGCTAATTCCAATATGTTTGCAAAGAGGTCACGTACTCTAGGAGACTGAGGAGACTACTCACAGAAACTACGAGGATATGATGGGTATCTAATTATTTATAACGAATAATTTTACTAAAAGATTTACTCGGTATTTAAAAATATATTATTTCTATAACACTGAAAGCGTTACAAAGCGGCATCCATAAGGCAAGGGTCTACTTAAAAAAAAAAAAAAAAATA
>JAOTRS010000026.1:16020124-16030597 GCA_028565755.1 Dinotopterus cunningtoni
ATATAATTATTGATATAAAAAGATTATAAAATAATAACTATTATTAAAATGGTAAATATTAAAAATATATTTATATTGAAATAAAGACAAATGGTTCAGCCTAAATATTAAAAAAAGAGTTTATTAAATATTGAGACATACACCATGTGGACAAAAGTATTTGTCCAAACCTGTTAACTTTTGAATTCAGGTGTTTCAATCAGGCCCCTTATCCCCAGTGAAGGACAATATTGATGCTTCAGCATACCAAGACATCTTGGACAATGCTATGCTTCCAACTTCGTGGCCATACAGTAGTTTGTTGAAGGCCCTTTTCTATTTCAACATGACTGCGTCCCAGTGCACAAAGCAAGGACTATAAAGACATGGTTTGATGAGTTTAGTGTGGAATAACTCGACCGGCCCTAACACGGAGCCCTGACCTCGACTACATCAAGCACATTTGGGATGAACTGGAACGGAGATTGTGAGCCAGACCTTCTCATCCAACATCAGTACTTGACGTCATAAACGATCTACAGAATGAATTGGCACGAATTCCCACCGAAACACTCCAACATCTTGTGGACGGCCTTCCAAGAAGAATGGAAGCTGTTATGGCTGCAAATTCATTGCAGGGTTGACCAAATACTTTTGTCTGTATAGTGTAGCTTATTAGAGATCATAATGTGTTCTAACCACAGTTTGAAAACAGAACAATAGTGAATGCACTATTTGTCCCAATAGTGGGACAAATAGTGCATTCTCTTTAATCATTATTTAACCATGCATTATATACAATCCTATAATACCTTGACATGAATAACCATTACAATATCTATAATGCTTAAAGAACATATTCAGGATTCGTTATAACTACTTCCTTTATTTAAAAATGGATGTGATGTCGGGCTAGAAGAAATCTTTTCTTGTGTCATGTTTCAAAACTAGATTCGGCAAGTTTTCAGCGATGCTGCAACAAGTCGTTTAAGGTATTCTGAGTGGCACGCGCATCACCGAAAGACAACGTGAGATCAGGATGACCTTCAATCAGCTCAGCCCCCAAAAATGTCAAAATTATCCGCCAACTTGTGCATGATGATCGTCAGAGAACAATCCACAACACTGCAATCCGCAGCTCGACTTAGTGCATGCTCATCATCTTTTTCAACATCCGCAGCATTGTGCAGTGAGAATTCGTCCCCGGGGACAGACCGTCAATATCGAACTCTACTGCCAGGGTTTAATGCGTCTGAGGGAGAATGTATAGCGAAAAAAAACGTGTATGATCAGATCTCACTTAAAGTGGTGTAAAGGCTAATCACTTCATTGTTGTGCTTCATGCTACATTATAAAATTGAGTTGAGATCCTAATTCATTCCTAGTATAATTTGTCTCCTAAAACTTCAAATCGAACCACGAGCTATAAGACTTTTAAAGCTTCCTGTTGTTTCGGCTATAACTCACAAAACAAACAATAAACTGTATTTTTTTTAAAAATGGAAAAACGTAGGTAATAAGCATTGATGCACATGTAACACGTCATCACTCCTCTAACACACGCCTCCATTTTAAAGCAGCCGATGGATCTCCAGTTAGCAGTCGATGCTAAATCTTTTTAAAGTGTAATATCAGTCACACAAAGCATTTTATTAGTACGTTTCCAACAAATCTGAGGTAAATGTTGATCTTCTGGATAGGATTGTTCTGTTTTTTATCATCACTGTGCCTTGTTTATCGTTTGTAGAAAAGATTTGACAGATACATGCTAGCTAGCTGAGTGACTAGCCGTGTCACGGTGCATTTGTTTGCTACAACCTTAACCATGAGTGTGAAGATAAAATATGTATGTAACTACAGTAGGTGGGGATTATATAATAATATTTAAATCCTTATATATTACAGGAATTTATTTAAAATAAAAGCTATCAGCTGAAGCAGAGTCTGAGTTTAGCTCTTCCCGAGACTGATTTACACCTCCTGGGATTTTTTCGACTTCGGTGTTTGACATTTTCAGGGCTGATACAGTACTGTATAAGGTCACGTCTCAGAAGCAAAGCTCATAGAAGACGTCATACCGCATTACTTTTTCCTTTCGTCTTCTTCGCATCAGAGCGCTGTTTTGTTTCATCTCCGAAAGTTATTATCTAAAAGTGTTATCGATAACATAATGGGGTCGGTAATGTGTTAACAGGAAACCAGTTCAGGCCTACTGCAGTTTTTTTTTTTTTTTTTGCTCTTGTATTTGTGTGTTATTAGCCCGGGGCGTACTGAGATATTGCGTGGTTTATTTTTAGCTCAGGAGTTCGACGATGTGGATAATCAGCCCCACCCCCCCACCCCTCATCCTCCCCAACGGACGCGCTAATGACGACGCTGAGAGGGTTCTGACCCGCTCCGGTGTCAGCTTTTTTAGCCTCCCACTCTGAAGAACTGCAACAATACCACTAAAGCCCTTTCGCCCTGAGACATGAATGCATCTCTTCGAGCGCTCCCGGGAGATGATTATACACACAGAATACTACATCATATCATTTCCACTCAACACTATAGGATGGGAGAGACACTGCAACCTAAATTATAGTAAAAAAAAATAGAAAATAAAAAAAAAAATCACATGTATCCTTTTTATCAAGGTTTTGTTTTGGCTGAGGGTAAAGCTGATATGCGATGTTCTTCTGCCATTTTTATTTTTTTAAAAGGCGTCAGAACAGCTGAAGTAATCATTGTTTTAGCACGGCGGTGCTGAATTATGGTTTGCGACTGGTCAGAAGGTCTCGATGAATTTTCTATAACCTCAGCTCTGACATTAGTGCAGACACACATCACAGGTTTATGTTAATGTTAATGCTTTGGTCCAGACACGGTATCATTGCTACAGTACCAGCTCTCATACTTTTTATATACGTTTTATAAGGCGTGGTGATGTAGTGGTCAGCACTGTAGCCTCGCACCTCCAGGGTCGCCTTGGGTCTGTGTGTGTGTGTGTGTGTGTGTGTGTGTGTGTGTGTGTGGAGTTTGCATGTTCTCCCCGTGCTTGGTGGGTTTCCTACAGGTACACCGGACCGGTTTCCTCCCACAAACCGGTTTCCTCCCACAATCCAAAGACATTAGGCTAATTGGCATTCACAAATTGCCTGTAATGTGTGAGTGTGTGTGCCTTGCGATGGATTGGCACCCTGTCCAGGGTGTACCCCGCCTCACGTCCAAAGTCTCAAGGGCACAAATATACAAGATAGTAGCGGTATACAAGATGAATTAATGAATGAATAATATAAAAAAACAAAATATTTTTAGTTTTAAAATTGTCTCAATTATTTTCATTCACTAAATATATATTAATTTAATTCAATTCAATTTTATTTGTATAGCGCTTTTAACAATTGACATTGTGGCAAAGCAGCTTTACACAATCAAAAGACTTATTTACCTTTGTATGAAATGTGAATGTGTATGAATCAAAATGATAAGATTGTCCCTGATGAGCAAGCCGAGGATATGAAGAATCAATACACTAGTAAGTTATGACTTGTCTGTGCATTCTGATACCATCTAAAGTTATGACTTCTGAGGGGGGAAAAAAAGGAAAAAAATGCAATATCTGGCCATTCAAACTATTGTGAAACCTTCGAGTTAATCCGAATTGAGAATAAACATATAATCGGATGGGTGCTGTTTATAAATTTCTGACAATCGTAAAAAACAAATCAGTGCTTTTAAATTCAGAAGACAGTTCTTAAAATTATCAGGAAGTCCCTGTTGAGTTGCAATGATGCTCTAATGTGTCACTAAACTCGATCGGCCACACGGCATCGCTGTTGCTGCGATCATCCGCTTCCCCGAACCCTGAGTACAGGAAACAAGGTTACTGCCCGAGAGATGTCACTTCCGAAACGCCCACTCGCTCCATCTCTCTCTCTCTCTCTCTCACACTCCTGCACGCCCCCAGCATATTGCCATGACAACCGGGAAAAGAATAGAACAGAAGTGAGCAGTAAAGAGAGGGATGATCAAAGAGAGAGGGGGAGAGAGGTAAGAGGGGAGAGAGAGAGAGAGAGATGGACAGAGAATGACAGAGGGAGAGAGAGAAAAAAGGAAGAGGAGAAGGAAGAGGAGGAGGAGGAAGAGGAGGACGGAGTGCTGAAACGTGTGGGAGAGACAGAACGCGAGAGACGGAGTGATGGAGTAATGACGGGGGCGAACAGGGAAGTTAGAGAGGTGGATGTGAAGTAGTTGGAGAGCCGAGGGTGGACGACGATGGAGGGGGAAACAACAAGGGAGAAGGATACTTTTTTTGGGAAAAGGGAAAAGAGAAAAATGGTGGCTTGTTCCCATAGCAACCTAGCCTTCCATGAGAACTCTCTCCCTCTCTCTGCATCTCTCTCGCTCTCCCTATATAGCACTCAGGATACAGTGTGTCACATATTTACATATGAAACATGTGACTGTTGAAGGCAGGAAGATGATCACTCATTAGAAATACATTAATAACAGATGATCCCCATTTTAGGTTATAATTGCACTTGTTTTTAAACTTAATAATTATTAATTTTATCTTTTTTCTAATGTGTCGAGTGTTTGTTGTTGTAGAGTCATATTCCTGGTGTCTTAAAAGGTCAAAGGTCATACTGTGCACAATCCTGCTAAAAAGCAAAGTCTTATAGTAGTAGTAGTAATAATAATAATAATAATAATAATAACATGCAACCAAGGTTACTATGGTAACCAGATCACTTAACTATTCCCACCACAAGGTGTATTCTTTATTCTTTTTCTATAACATCACACCATGAAGTGTTTTATTTCACTTATACAGTAAGTTGCTAACTATCATGAGTACATCTTTTGGGTACACCGTGTTCCTGTGTTCTTATGCAAGTGACACAGCGTACACATGTAGGCTGTTTTTTTTCTTTTCGTAAGATAATCCGTATCAGTCTCAGACAGGTTTGTTAATTAGTTCTCCGGATGATCTTAATTATTCTACATTATTACGCCAGTCACAGTTCTTATGCGATAAAGGCAATGTGCAGTGTTTACCAAAAACCACTAATATTACATGAAAACTGAACAGACATGATGAAACTGTGAAAAACTTTTTGAGTGATTTGGAGGACAGATGGATTTTGTCGGAGAAAAGATTATTAAGGGAAATTTCTTAGCTAACTTAATGGTAATAAAACGGCAGCTATGTTAAGGAACAAACTGGTATTTGAAGATCTTCCTGACTTCCTCTCGATGCAGGATCCTACAAAGGCTGGCAGTTGGGCGTTTAGCTACAATCCGGCATCCCTAACCAAAGCTCAAAAACAGACTTTAACACAGGATGGTCCAGATGGATGGAGTTATTGATGGTCAGTAAACGGCCATCCTTCTCCAACAAGGTAGTGGCGCCAGTTGCGGTTCTAATGTACAGTATATAGCGCCCTGGATGAAGTTTTAAACAAGTTTATAGTTTATAGTTTAATAGTTTTATTAAATACATAATATTATACTCAGGAAGAGAAAGCATAACTACATACATTAATTTTTTACCAGTTTGTCCTTTTCTTTCTTGTTTTTTTCTTTCTAAACTGGGCTCCTAATGGCTTTGATTTTATTTATATATTTATTTAAATTCAATGAACATATATAGGATAGGATAGTAAAAGACACTGTAATATGCTTAGATCTGTAAATGAGCTATTTTCAGTTGTTTCTTCGTCACACACACACAGTGGACGCGTTAAGTGACTGAGAAATGCGAGAAATGTTGACAATGATTGATTGTAGAGTGACAGTAAGGAAACTTTTACATTTACATCCTGCTTTGTAAACTATGCGCGATCCATTGGCAGTGTGGACACACAGCGGTTTGACAGACTGCAGATGGGACTGCTGCGGAAGGCTATGGTGAGACTGACTGCCTGAGATGGGGGCGGGGCTCAGGGCAGCGCCCGCTGCTTGTTGCGGACAGTAACTGCAGAACGATACACGCTTTCACGTCAGAGTCTCCAAAAGTTCTAAAAAGTCTCAGAAAAAGTTGTTAGATTTGTCGCAAGTCGCTTTTGACAAAAAAAAGTCGCCAAGAGGGTTTGGAAAGTCGCCAGATTTTGCAAGAAAGTCGGCAGGTTGCCAACACTGTACCATTGTATTTATTCCCATTTTTACGACCTTGATAAGACACTCGCATACTACGGGCAATTTGGGAACGCCAATTAGCCTAATCCGCATGTCTTTGGATTGTGGGAGGAAACCCACCGAAGCACGGGGAGAACATGCAAACTCCATGCAAACACACAGACCCCAAGGTGCACTGCCAGAAATCGAATAGAAATATATAAATCACACAAAAGTGTTATTGTATACTGAAAAACATGAAGTATGGAATGAAATGATGTATGTGACAGAAGCCGCGTTAATGTCCATGCTCTAAAGTGCAAGTTAGTCCCTAATTTATATGTAAAACAGGACACTACACACAACAATTAAGAGTCATGACTGACCTGTTTCACCTCGGGGGTGATTTTATACAATTTATAATATTTATAATGTATAATATTATTCTTAACGATTTTACACAAAACAGAAAAGTGTATTTTTTAACAGTATTATGAATTATATGTTTTTTAATTCGGTAGCATTTCGCAGTGTGATGGATTTTACTAGCTGTATTACAGGACAAAGGTTTTGTTTTTTTTCAGTTCCATGCCTTCCGTCCCAATGCATGTATCTCATTCTGCAAAAAAAACACCATTGACTCCTTCAGTGCTTTGGGCTTAAAATGTAAAAAAAGAAATCTACTAAGTACCTGTGGAGCATCTTAAAAAGGAACATCTATAAATTTCTATGAGCACACCTTGAAACAGCAGCTCTGGGATCCTCAAATGAAATTGACTTGAGGACAGTTCCAAGGAGTGACGGGGGTCATTAAAAAAAAATTCCGGATTCAAAAAATGCTCGGCTTTGTTAAGGATTGGTGCCCAGTTTGTCATGTTACTGGCTCCTTCTTCGTCCATGACAAAGAGCTCTAACTCTGACACTGAAGACTCCTTCCGTAAACGTTATATAAATGTCTTCTAACAGAACATTTTACTGTCTCGTTTTTATTTTTAGTTGTTAGGCTTAGATTAGAACTGTTACTATAGAAACGTTAACGCATTAAGTAGCCAATTAGGATCGAGCCTGAGGTGTGACGTGTCTGAAAGCGAGTTTTGTGCTTAAACAAAGACAAAAAAAAAAAAACAGGTTAAAATAAGCCTCCGTCTCGTACAGAGATGTGTGAGAGTGCAGGAAGTGCGTGTTCCTGTGTTGAAGTTTACAGCTGGTTGCCATGGTTTCCCTGGTAGCACCGGCAGGTTTATTTCTTATTTCCTCCTCCTAAACTCCTCCAGTTTGCACTCACTCAGCTACTTTTTAATGCTTTTTTTTCTTTACTCTTGAAGAGTTCGGTGGAATAAGATCAGACCTGGACATGACATCAGGAAGGATTCTTTTTTTTCTTCCTTTCTTTGTGGCTGTACAAATTATTAAGAAAAAAAAAAATCTGGAAATCGAGACTGCGCTGTAAGGAGCACATGGTGTACTGGTACGATGAAAAAAAAAACCTTTTCTAATACAAGTCCAAAAAAATAAATGAATTCCAACTTCCCAACAAACTCACTGGCAGCCTCCTTTCATCTCTCTCCCGTCACCTCTACCCCCTCCACCTTCCACCCATCTGTCTCTCAGCACCCCCACCCACCCAGCCAGCTTCCTTCAGTCTCTCGCTCTTTCTCAGAGATGTGAATTCATACAGTATGTGAGGCTGTAACACTGAGATTTAAAGAAAGTGTAAAAAAAAAAAAAAAACGCGCTCGGAAAGGACATGCGATGATAACGACCATCTGTATCAGTGAAAGAAAAAATGAATGAAATCAGCTGGCCTTATCTTGAGTGATAGAGGTCTGATGTCCCATATAGCAGTTTATCAGGCCACGTCAATATAAAGCTCACTTTCAGCAAAAATCTCTGTTCCTGTACAGAAAAAAAGCAGCCTGAACACAAATATTTGAATATCAGAACACAGGAACATGTCATGTGCATAAAGCCTTGATATTTACTAATGCATCAAATTTTTAGCATTTTAGTTCTTTTAATGCAGCATATCAAAAGCATTCTCATGGTAGCCTCATGGAGGCGCTGGAGAGTACAGCCACCTTGGGTCACATGCTCTCATCAAGTGCACATGTTTTGTGTTTATTCCTGATTGGTTGGTCTGTTTCAGCTTATTAAAGAAAAGCCTGCACCTTCATCCATCTCGGTATTTAAATCCTAACAAAATGTAAGAGTGGCAAATGGATGCAGCAGAAGAGCCGGGCACCGTGACATCAATGTTGGCGACCAACATGGTTCAGGTTCCCCAGCACTCTTTGATTAGAGCATTGATTTCCAACAGACTGGACTAATATTGCATGGCCATTTGTATTGCCAATTTCCCATGCCGGTCTCTGATTTGTGCTATCCTTGGTCAACAAAGTGTCACAAGAGTAGATGGAGTACCTAGTACCAGGGGACACAGACAGCCTAAGAATCACAACAAGCTCACCTCTCTGCTAAACAGGCACTTCCTCAAGTTCAGGTATGTGCCGTGGCTAGATATTTTTGGGGGGAAGGGGGCTAAGAGGGCTATGGTTGGTAGGTCAGACCTGCATGACCTCCAGGACTCCAAAAAAAAACAGACAGGGTGGTTGTCAATGAAGAGTTCTAGGTTGAGGCCGACAGCTCGGGCTTCAGCACAGAGCTTCTGTTGGAGGTCAACGTGGCAACCTCCACAGGCCAGACTAGACCACCAGACAACAAGGTTTAGACCTTTCACCCTGACCCATTTCAGCACCATACCTGGCTCTGGCAACATGCCCTGCTGAGAACATTGTTACACCACTATGGCCTGCTCTTCCACCATGCTGTGTTGGGCACTTCGCTCTGCCACACCCTGCCCCGCTGTGCCGCCATGTTATGCTGTGAAATTCGCTCTGCCACTCTGCCTCACTTAGAATATCAACACCGTCTCACTGCCCACCTAAAAACATCAGCCAGTCTCCTCGTTTTGCCTAAGGCATTGCTTCTTCCTTCTGCTTTATGAGCTGCGACCATTGTCTAACTGTCCAGAATCCCGTCCAGACTTTGGTTTGCACCCTGGAGACACACCTTTGAAAAAGGAAACTTTCATGCTAGTGCCCTGGAGGCGTTAGACTACAGCATCTATCGGTCAGTCACATGTTCTAGTCAAGTTCACACGTTTGTGGTTCCAGTTATATTTATTTCAAGCTATGTTTGTTCAGTGGTAACTGATGCTTGTCCTGAAAGTGATAATACACAAAACACACAAACAGATGTATATAATATGTAATATAGACTTAAAATAAACTTGATTTTAACCATATAATCAAAACAAAATAACTTAATTGTACTTCGGAATTCAATCAGTTCAGCCATGTGGGATCAGAGCTTGGTACTTGATATCTTTCGTCACTTTGGGTATCAACGCAATAATTCTTCGTAACCCACACGCGCACGCTAACTACTGCACAATCGTAATCATACTTCACTCTGGTTAATATTATCTTCTTTATTTGGGATTTCGATCAATCGGAGCCGTACTGTAGCTGTTCCTCAGTTCTGTTCATATTGCAGCTGGTTCGTCTCTTTTCTTTATAACATCTTGTACCTTCTCTCAAAACGTCCTGCTCTTTTTTCCTGCTCTCTCTCTCTCTCTACCCCTCTTTCTCCCCCTCCTCCCTCAGGTTATATTAGTTTAGGCGAGAAATCGTCAGCGAGGTGAGTTTTGAATTCTGAATGAAGCTTGCATATTTGCATTATACAGCATTTCTGTCCTGCATGGAATATTTTCAACACTGCAGTGTCATTCCTGCTGCAGACTGTATCCATAAACAGCTAGAAAAACGCTTACTTCACCTTAAACTCTCTGGGTGTATGAGGCTTACAGTATGTGTGTGTGTGTATATGTGGTTTCACCTCACCCAGTAGATTTGTATATATATGTATGTGTGTGTGAAACCATGATTATCTTTCATCTAACAAATTAATATTTTTTTTTATAATATTCATTTGTTTATCAAAATTATTGGCACCCCTAAAGAGTATTGCTCTTAGTCTCCTATAGAGCTGCTGTTGCCTTTTATGCTTTTAACACATCAACCCAGTATCCATACTAAAAGGGCCACGACAATAGAAAAAAAAAAGTTTTAAAAGATTTTTTTTTATAAAATAAAAGTAATGAAGATTCCACTGGCATTGAGTGCATGAGCAGTAGAGGGTTAACGAGGCTCCTATAGAAAGCAAAGTTGCAGATCTGCAGTTTAGCTGGCGCTGTCAAGCTGCTGAACTTCACCAAGAACCAAGAGAGTCACTGGGGGGGGGGGGGGGGGGGGGCCCCCTTAAGGGGGGGTTTTTTTTTTTTTTTTAAAAATTTTAATTCTTATAAAATGGTTTAAAAAGAAAAAAATATTTTCT
>JAOTRS010000026.1:16067128-16078469 GCA_028565755.1 Dinotopterus cunningtoni
AATTAGTGAATATGTTAATATGAATGTAATCAAATGAAGTTAATCAAATTAAATGGGGAAAGTATATAAAGTAGAGTTAATTTGCATAGACACCACAACTAAGTTTTCCTCAAAACTCCATGCTGATCAATATTTACCCCTTAAACTCAGTGTATTATTCAGCATCTACAGTAACTAACTGGAAATGGGATTTATTAATAAGAAATTACGACACACTGATGGATCCTGTCAAGTGTTTTCATCTTTTAAATAACAAGATATTAATAAATATTCATATTTAAAGAAAAAACAATGTTTGCTTACAGTGGCGGCATTTCAGACAGATTACGAGTGGCTCTTTAAGAGGAGGACCGTCGCAGACACAACACACTTCCTCTCCACTGGCTGAGACTAACGAGAGAGAGAGAGAGAGAGAGAGAGAGAGAGAGAAAAGTAAAGTAGGATGTGTCACTCCGGGGAACTACAGTGAACTAGCCTTATACCTTCCAGTTGGAAGCCTTATACCTTCTGAAGGTTTTAGCCTATCACAGCAGCTTGTCTGTTGTTAAATTAATATTAATATTTCTAAACTAAAAACTCGATACAAACAGTAAAGAGATTAAAATACAGTCATTAGTACTAGTATAAGAAGAAATGGGTTAATATACCATTTAGGGAAGGAGTCTCCAGTATCAGAGCTTTGAAATACTTTAAGGTGAAGCTGTAACTTTGTGTTTTACCACATGTTAAGGACACAGGAAGTGAAACATTCTTCACAAAATTAATTATCAATTAAAGGGGAAAAGAGTTATTCAAAGCATTGTTAAAAAAACAAAACAAAAGGGTGTTGTTGTTTGACTTTTTGCTGTAGTATATAAGGATTAAATCACTTTAGGACATGCTGTTATAGAAAAATAATCAACTTATATAATAGAAATGTAGAATTCTTACTATAAGACGTGTTTCTGTATCTATTCCCTACGCAAGTAAGCAAGTTCCTTTCCCTTCTTTTTACATTTTTTTTTTTAACTAATTTGCTTAAATACAATACAATTCCTAGAAAGCTCCTTTTAGTTCTCAGGCACTACATTATGTTAATTACGCAATGTAACCACCCAAAGATTACACCTCTTGTTGTGCATATGATCACATTAACAAACTGGTGAAAGACTGTGAAGTCATAAATTTATCACAGCCAGGATGGAGAAAAATGTAATCTCTCTTCAGGAAAAAATAAAAAAAATAAAAACATGTGCTAAGTTTTTATTTTCATACTAAGAAAGTCTTTTGTTATCGAAAAAATGTGTACCTGCAATACAGTATGTAATGCAAACTAAATTCAGTGGAATTGGGGGAAAAAAGAGCCGCTTCCAGCGCGTGAAGTTTCATCACTTACATGAGTGAATGTCTTTCCTGAGGACCCAGAACTCTGAATTATCCTCGAATCTGACCAAACAGCACTGTTTGACGACGTCTACCTGAGTAAGAGAGCGGGGTTTAATACTGTACGCAATAACAGGACAGAACAGGATACAAACGTTAAAGATGAAGAAACTCACTCTTTTGACGTTGCCGAGGTATAAAAGTCCATCGCTCCATCTTGCTAAGACGTCCTCTCCTTCAGTGACCACACCCATCCTGAGTGAGGACATGGACACAGGCAGGTCAGCACACACAATCTAGAGGAGGCCCTTAGACCAAGGTTCAAGGAGGTCCATTTGGGAGTTGGGGTTCTGTCACAAATGAAGCCCTAAAGTGTACTCTAATATCCAAGTTGTATTAAAACGAGAAGAATGAACGTCCAGGGTGTCGCCCTTTGTTTTAATGGTGCTTCATCATGATACTTTATCATATTCTCACTTAAATACACGTTATCAAATTCCACCCTGTAGACAAAAGAACTTTATTAACAAATAACAAACTTTATTTCCTAAATATTAACAGCTTTCACCTATTCTTCATTTTAAATTGCTCAAAGTGCTTGACGAACGTGTGATGAAGTATTCACCCCGGATTGGGACATCAATAATTCTTAAATTGGGAATTACAGGAAATCTCATTAAATCTTAGGAAAGTGATGACAAAAGCAGTGGTGTAAGTTTTGGCATCAGATCACGCTTCAGAGGCGAGAGCCCAGGCTCCTTCACAGTTTATATTCATTAGGATTCAATATGTGATGGACAAGGAATGCTCAGCTTAAATAGGACCTGTTGCTAAATATCACTCTTCTTGGACGGCTTTATACAACGGAAGGAGTTGTCTCTAAGAGGAGACGCTGATTGGTATCTAACTTATCAGATAATATGACCAGAAACAGCAAAATAAAAATTGTATTTGTTTAAATCCAGAAATTGAATTTGCATTATTTTCAGTTTACATTTTCTAAAATTAGAGAAAAATATATATATATAAGGGTTACTCTTCCCACCAGCTTAGAGCGTCAGATGTCAGTTTTGGAACGGGACAGGAACTCCGAACCCATGCTCCCGTCTTAGCCTTGATCTCCTCCGACTGACTGTAACATGGACCGGTTAGTGGACTGGAGAAGGGGAGAAACTCCTTACGGCGAATAGTCCCCACATCACTGATTATTTTTAATCTGTTTATTATTAGTGAAGCATCTGCTCTACAAGTCCCTGTGAATGAGCTGTTACTATAGAAACGATAACATATTAGAAACGGTGCATTAATATTCACATAAACCTGTGATTACTGTCAGAGCTGCGGCTCTAGAAAATTAATCAACACCTTCTGACCAATCGAATCAGGGGAGTCCGGGACTCAGCAGTGCTCATTAACAGGATAAGTTAATGATGATGGACACTTAAAATTTTATTTAGTTTTTAAAAACTCTCCTTGGACAGCTTAGTGGTTACCACTGTCACCTTGCACCTCCAGGGTCAGGGTTCGATTCCCTCCTCGGGGGGTCTATGTGCTGTGCGTGGAGTTTGCATGTTCACCCCATGCTTGGTGGGTTTACTCCCACAGTCCACTAATTAGGCGTTCCCAAATTGCCCATAGTGTGTGAATGAGTGTGTGTGTGCCCTAATATGGATTGCCCCGCCTTGTCTCTAAGTCTCCTGGGATTGCCCCCAACCACGACCGTGTATACAGGTTACAGCGGTACATCCGATAGCGATAGTCTGAAAGAACGCCGGTTGAGATGTTTTTTTATTCTTCACAGAGAAGTGCACACTCAGAGCCACAGGACCTTCCCAAAAAAAAAGAATAAAAAGTGTGCAGTTTCTCAGCTCAAGCACACCTGAGGGCATTGCTGAGAAGTTTTGTGGAGCCCAGCAAACTGGAGTAAAGTTGTGCACTTGAGCTCTGAGAGTCTAGAGTACTAAACTGCCTCAGAGAGAGAGGGAGAGAGAGAAAGAGAGACGCGTGCATGGCGACAGGACGGTGTTTGAATGATCAGCATCATTCAGCACTGAGGCAGCTGCACTGAGGCAATCAGCTATGCAGTGGCACACATGATCAAATGCATTCATCCTTATGCAACAGCCTATTGTAGTGCATTCGGCTCACACAGCCGTCATAACGCATCAGTATTATCATCAACATGCAGATTAATAAAAGAGAAAAGAAAGAAGAAAAAAAGATCATGAATGCATGCAATCCATGATCCGTGCTCTGATCCATGCATGCAACTCTGGATGCATGCACACTGTGTACCAATTAATTAATAAAAAAAAAGGGGGGGGGGGGGGTTTGTTCTGGTGGTAACCTGGAAAGTCGCGCGGGGTCACCGAGCATGAATCGCGTCCGACCTTCTTCTTCTTCTTCTTCTTCCCGCTGTGATGTTTCCGCCGCGCCTCGCAATTACTGTCGGATTTATGATGGACGCACACACAATTAATTATAAGCCCCCCCAAACACACACACACACACACACCACCACCACCTGGACGCGTCAGTGAGCGGTCGCGCGCTCGGTCCGTCCGTCTGTGTCGCCGTCGGCCGTCCTGCGCGAGCGCCGTTTCGTCATTCTGTTCTTTTCTTTTTATCTTTTTTTTTTCCTCTTTGATGTTCTTAAACGCGGCTGTCAGAGACAGTGCAGCCCGCCAGAGACGCCATCATCTCCACCTCTCTCTCTCTCTCTCCCGCGACTTGTTGTGACGCAGACATAAAACACGGAGAGCGATAACGGAGTGGGAGGGAGCGCGACGGCCCCGACTGTGTGTGTGTGTGTGTGTGTGTGTGTGAACACCTCTTCACATCTGTACAGCGACCCGCAGATGCCGGAGGCGTGTCGCGGGGTTTAAAGGAGATCTCCTGTCCCTTAGAGGCGCGCACACCTCTCTCTCTCACTCTCTCTGTGCGTGTGTGTGTGTGTGTGTGTGGGTGTGTGCGTGTGTGTGTGTGTGTGTGTGGGTGTGTGTGGGTGTGTGTGGGTGTGTGTGGGTGTGTGTGGGTGTGTGTGGGTGTGTGTGTGTGTGAAAGTTGACCTACACAGTACAGATATTGACTGGAGTCTACCTAAGCCTCCAATAATGAACTAGACTCCATATTAAGTTAAACACATCTCCTGTTATATTAAACTTCCAGCCACCTAAAACACACAGTATGACTGCACTACAATTCCTGCTATCTGTTATCACCGAGATGAGGATGGGTTCCCTGTTGAGTCTGGTTCCTTTTAAGGTTTCTTCCTACTGCCATCTCAGGGAGTTTTCCATAAACTTCCAAAATTCTTTTGATTGTGTTAAGCTGCTTTGGGACAATGTCAATTGTTAAAAGCACTATACAAATAAAATATGAATTGAAAAAAAAGTTGAATTGAATTGAATTAATTATTGATAATGCCTGAGATCCTTGCACTCACATCGGCCATAATCCAGGACCTTTGGACACTTTAAGGTTCTGCAAATTAATAGAACCAGTTATAAATTACATTGTGGTAGCCACAATGTTTAAAAATCATATATTTAAATTTACATTTACTTCATATTTGTACTTATTCTGCTTTAGAATATCAGCTAATTTCTGGGTTGCAGGGTTGAATTCCAAATAGTGTTAAATGGAAAACTAGTACACTAAACTGTACAGTCTTTTATTCCACACACCAAGTAGTGGCCTTAGAGAAGGGTTAGAGAATTCTAATTAAAATTTTTTTTGTCACATACATAGTCATACACAGTACGATATGCAGTGAAATGTTTAAACGACCGCCCGTGACCTAAAGAAATAAAAAGATTATTATTAAATTTTTTAAGATTTAAGATCTGGAAAAAAAAAGTGTAGATAGTTCTCTGTTAATTTAAAATGTCAATCTGTCTTGTTCCAGCTAGCCGACTAATTAGGTCACTAATTTAGCTAGTTAATTTATGTTGTTGATTTATGTTGTCATGTCGATCTGTCTTGCTTTAGGGGCCACAAATCAATTTATAAAGCTAGAATTGCATTTAAAGCTGGGTGCTTATGGACATACAATATTTGTGTAACAGAATTTTTAAAAGTTGATAACATTTGTACTTCATGCAACATCAAAACCAGTTTAAGAGGTAATTTACACCTCAAGCACATTTGGTTAATAAGAGACAATACTTTGACCTTTAGAGACAACGGTGTGTAATAATGGCACAGGTTTTTGGGTGTCTGACACTAAGGTGAAGTTCAAACCTTGTAAGGACTCTTTGGCACAATTCAGCTCCCGTTCTTTCTCTGCCAGCTGTACGTGGAGTGCAGTAGAGGACAGTGCATTGGCCGAGCAGCTCTGCGTCTCCTGCAGGTCCTTATTTAACATTTCCTTCATTTGTCTGAGCAGTTGCACCTCCTCCTGCAGCTGAGTGACCTCCTCTCTCAGCAGCCCTGCATACAAAAAGAGAGAGAGAGAGAGAGAGAGAGAGAGATTATGGGCTTGCCAAGGAATTTTGGACCAGTAATTAGTGGAATTGTCTGTTTGGTTATGTCCAATCTTATTCATATTTCAAATTTATTCAATTGGCAAAGACAACAGAGTGATCTACAGCTCCTGATCTCTGCACCTGATCCCTGGCATAGATCTGAGTACACTGGTGAACTTTAGCATGGCTTAGCGAGCAGTTCTCCTGGCATTATCACTATTAGAAAGCATATGAGCTGCCTATTGCATATTGACTTTCGAATAGAGTTTTTAAAGATGGCGGTCACAAACTTTTAGTTTGTCGTGATAATCCCGCCCTCCAGCCCCTGATGTAAGAGGTTCTTTGTTCCAGCCCACCAAAGCGTAGGTGCCGCTATGTGCCCGTTTTTTCTGTCTAAGTGCAGGTGCTCTGGCTGTCTGAAAACAAAGAACTGCTTCCAAATTGGGCGCCGGCTCTGAACTAGCTCGGGAACTACCTTGGCGGAAAACGGGTCGCAGATAGTTACATCCACCAGCCTCATCTAACTGGCAGAGCAGGAAGTGCTGCAATTTAGTGCTGTCTATTACCATTATGATTAATGTGGGAATGATTAATGTGGGAATGTGTCTATTCCCTGATATATAGAGAATAGAATAAAATAGAGTTCTAGTCGAAGTTGAAGAAAAAAGACTAGCCTAGAACAGGATTTTACAGAAATATAAAAACTAAAGTAAATAAAATAAAGAGTACAACATATCTGAATTAATCAATTTATCCCAACAGTGAGTAACAGAGCTCATTAGTGGCCAGAAAACAGTTAAAAAGACAGAGATTTCCTCCTAAGCACTGGCAGTAGACTTTACAGTAATGCTCCCCCCCTCACCCCAAAAAAATCTACATTTGAGGTCCTAAAATAAATCACTTTAGTTTGGTGAATGTGTTGCTCATTGATGTATGCTTACCATGGCTCCTTCAATTGAAGTGTAATAACTGTATAAAGCTGGATGTCATGAATGCAAAGGTCTCCACATATTACCAGTACATGCATGAGAGTGCCTTACCTTTGTCCAATGTCTCAGGTGTGCTAAGGTCCATGAGACTTGACATGCCTGTCTGAAAGAAGATATCAGACACGACTGCCTTCTTTCCGTTGTAAACTGTGGATTCTGTTGAGAAAACAAGACATATTATTCTCAGCGACCTGTACAGATTTTAGCATGTCATGTGGTTAATGTTGATCCCGTAAAATCTACAGTATGTATATAATCAGGTTATTCATCTGAAGATCTAGTATTCATTCCTGGCAATAAACTGTCCCGGAGGTCTGAAGTACCCTAGAATATGAAATGATCAACTGTCTCTTGAGCATCATTGTTCAATTTTACCACATGGGGTTTTCCCATGTACTGGAAAAACAGCAGAGATAGTTGGAATGCATGAGAGACAATGTGTCACCATCTCTCTCCTATTATTGGTAATGTGTAATATGTGTTTATGGTGACACAGAGAAGAGAATGCTGTACATCCGCTAAATAGCTCTTTTTATATAAAAAAGCAACCAGGAAGCGCATTATTATGAGTCTTCTGATCCATAATAAGCAACCATCTTGTTGGATGTTGGAGGTCAATGAACTTGTCTCCTAAAAAGAAACAACTTTAGGTTGGAGCTGGGGATGGTGGTTTCCCGACATGTGGGCTTCATAACATTCATGAGGAATGTGAAGACAATTTCGTCAAAGAGTATCCAGAAAGACCAGCCTCATGTACAGCTTAAATAACCAGCCTTCTGTACAGGCATTATGTGGTACTTTAACAGAGGATAAGTGATCTTTTTTTTCTTAAAGCATTAATGCTGCAGTTCTGTAGCCACACATCTAAACTGCTATAAGTACAATATGGTTCTCTATTGTTTAAGCATAGTTATTATTTATGAACCACTCATCTTCCCTCTTCAGATACTGTAATTTAGCAGCTCTTCAATGTTGTCTTATTTCCTTTTGCCTATTTACAAGAACAATTACAAGGTTTGCTTTGAGAAACTCCTGAACCCGAAGGAAAGCAAAAAGCAACAGGTGAATATGAACCCATATCTTGAGATTCACCCAGAAATGCCAAAGGCTTCAAATGTCGTTGGAAGATATAATTTATTATACATCAGTTAGTTCCGACCAAGTAATCTGATTAGGCCGAGTACTCTGATTAGACCAGCGGCATTCCACAAGTGGTGATATCGAGCATAACAGTACTGGGGTGTTTAACTACAGTATATATAGTGTATCACACATGTACTGTAAGAGGTGTTCTAACAATCATTAATTACTAGTCGATGTGGTCCGCTGTAATGAAAAGAGTGGATGACATTTGCCTGCAAACACTCGTATTTAAAACCAATCAAAGTAGCACTTTTAGCAAGGGAAAACACTGCATCTCTTTAGTATTTGGTCATAATACACTTTTATTAGTATAAATCATTCCAAATTGCCTCTGAACCATCTATGTTTTTTTTTTGTCATGGCTAATGCAAGCTACAAAGCTAACTAGCTTCTAACACAAAGCTGAATCCCAAATCCCTCTCTAACCCCTGATCAAGAGCACTACTTGGTGTGTGGAACAAGGGACTGCACACCCTTAATCGTAAGCTAGTTTCCATTTTACACCATTTGGGATTTAAACCCGGAAACTCAGAAGTTCGCTGACATTCTTATAGTAGAGTAAGTGGACATATAAAGTAAGTCTCGTAAGTTTCTCAGCACTGTCCACCACCTCCACCACCACCTTCTTGTTAGATAATAGAGTTAGATAATTTTAAAATATTAAAACTACTTTCAAGTAGTAGTAATTACAGTAACCTTTGGTCACTAGCTATTGCCAGGTCAACAAAAGTTCTGCCAGTGTTGCCAGAGCAAAGTAACTGGCAGAATACAAAAATAAGCATTATCAAAAAAGCACCATCACACTCAATATCTACAGTACAACTGCTATATCGACAATGACCGCATCACAGCCATGCTGATCTTCAGTACAACAGCACTCCCATTAATCTGCACACCATCAAGCTTCAGTTTTGACTCTGCAGACAATGTTGGGAGATGGATGTCAGAGAATTGATGAGAAAAGGTCAAAGCCAGGTGCCTAATTCAGAAAAAGAAGAAAGAAGATGATGCGAAATGGCCACATGATAGTTATGCAGCTATGTTATGTTTAGAGTGTAATTATACTGCATGTAATAAAAATAGGCTTTCATAATTGTTTGCTGTGATCAGTCAGGGGAATGCCCAGTGCCATTATGGTGATATTTTTTTTATTATTTTTGTCGATTCCTCATGCTCCCAGAACTACTTGTCCACTTATCCTATATGTCTGTGCCATCAAGAAACCAAAAATACAGTACGTTCAGGTTCTCAGCTGACTTCATTTTTCTTGGCATATACAATAACATTTCTGCTGAGGTTGGCCACATATGGTCTGCCTAAAGATTCATGTGATAACTGAATATTTCAATTAATAACCATGAAAATGGCTTGGATTGCATTAATTCCAGTGTGATGGCTTATGACAGCAACCCCTTGAATAGTTTAAGGACAGAAACTGGCACGCAAAATTTTGTACCCAAAGTCTCCATTGGTCAGCAACCTGAACAAAGTGGAGTTTATATCAACTAAACCATATTTCCTGTTTCACAGAGCCTTGAGTTCTTCTTAAGGTTTCTTCTGTCATCTCAGGAAGTTTTCCCTGCCATCCTTGCCACCAGCTTGTTGCTCATTAACCTTTTTTTTTTTTTTTAAATGATATCCATAATTTTTATTCCATTAAAGCTGCAACTTTCTTCCAGTTAGCCTCACCAACAAGTGGTATTCTCATTGTGTATGTGAAAATGCTCTTTCTTTCACTATTAAACATAGCTATGATTTCCACCATTGATTTTCTGTAAAGCAACGTCACCAAACATTTAAACAATCTCTGATTACAGTCACACTCCATTTTTGTGACCTCATTTCTTCGGCGTAAGTGACGATTCAGCACTATTATTTGATATTTGAATAATGTGTTGGATGGATCTTAACCCAACTTCAGTCCTGTTAATGTTTGCCAATCATTTTTTGGGCCAAACAAGTGTGTAGAGTTATAAAAGATTTTTTTGATAAAATGACACTGAAGGGGATGCCATACATGCTAGAACCACCACTGAAAATGAGCTGGGTCGTGCTCAATATCTACTGTGCAAGTTGCATAGGGCCCTGCAAATTAAAAAAGTCTCTTGTAATTGTGTCTCTTGTTCTGCCTTTCTTGCCACTAAAATACAGCTATTTATTACATTTATTACTTAAACATGAATTTACATGAGCATTAACAAAATGCAAAACGCAGCAGCAACCTCTGTGCAGCCCAGCCCAGACAATATATAGTTGTAATGGTACACTTCATAGGGGCACTACATTTCAAAAGACAGTGATTATCTTCATTAATTCATTATATTATAGTGTAATGTACATTTGGAAATCTAGGGAAATTAGTTTGAATGGCTCTGTTGCAGCCGATAATACAAATATGCACAAACCATTTACACTGGCAGCATGAGTGATAAATAAACCATAAAAAACAATAAAGGAAACAATGTGTATAAGACAAGCCTTCTCATAAAGCCTTAATCCAATCCATCCATACAAATATAGACATTAACATTAGGCATTTTGCTAAATGTTTTAAACCGTGGACAGATATAAATATTATAGACCACACATTTCTGTAGTGCGCCGTTACAAACGAGTGCAAACACAAATAGCTTTTACGTGGTTGAAAGGGTACAACATAAACTTCACATTATGAAAACAGATTGAGCACCAACAAGAGGCTGGAGAATAAAATAAAATGTTCTTTTCAATTTGGGACAAGCAGTTTGGTCAGAAACAATGAGACAAACCCCTAGATTCAATTCACTTAAATTACGAGGGGGTAGGGGGACGGGGGGCGGTGGAGGGGCAGCCCAATCCCAATCACAGCCCAATCCCTCCTTCTATACAACACGCATTAAATGTTTAAAATTGGCTATAATAATATTATAAAGAAGATGAACAAGCAAAAGAAGAAGACAGTGACCATTGTTAAAAGTACTATACAAATAAAATTGAATTGAATTGAATTGAATTGAAGGAGTAACAATAATTGCAACTCAACTTTCAGCCCTAGATACAGGAGAAATTTTAAAGTGGAGCTAGAAGATGAAGCACCACTTTGCCTGAGTAAAACATTGCAAATGGCTACAAAGTTTTGTGGTCTTGGTCATACCCATCTGGAGGTTAAGGAGGTTTAAAGGTGTTACCACTTGGGGGCACTACAGGGGCACAAAGGTGGTGTTCTCCCCAGGCTGAGGTATCATGCTTACTTTGCAAAGGATGGTGGTCATGAGATTAACCGTCTGGGAGTTATGGAGCATATACTGTACAGTAATAATAATAATAATAATAATAATAATAATATTTTGGCACCAGCATCAACATTTGGTGGTAATGTATTAGTAGGGGCACCTTACCACC
>JAOTRS010000026.1:16100782-16115220 GCA_028565755.1 Dinotopterus cunningtoni
AAATGTTCATATAATGCATTCTTGGAAAGGTGTTCATGAATTTGAGCTTTGACACACTTTTCCAATATTTTAGTAGTGAATGGCAAGTTAGAAATCGGTCTATAATTTTCAAAATTTAATGGATCAGCCCCTAATTTCTTGAGAATGGGAGTGATGACAGCGGTTTTCATAGAGGAAGGTACATACCCGGTAGCAAGGGAGGAATGAATAATTTTTGTGAATAATGAGGACAGTGACGGTAAACAGGCTTTAACTAAGCAAGTAGGCATTGGGTCGAGCTGACAGGTGGAAGATTTAGATCTTTGTATGAAATCCCATATCTCTGCTGAAGATGGTAGGATAAAAGAAGTAGAGTGTATAGACTAAAAGTAGAGTGTATAGTCATTAATACATATGGCCCAAACATGTGGAAATGTCTTGGAGTGAGGTCAGGACTGTACGCAGGACGGGGCAATAACTACCAACCGAGTTCCTGTAATGTTCAAGTGGCGTTGGACTTTAAGGATCAGGCGTCCCAGTCTCGGAACGACTGCAGTGAGCTCCAAACGACTTCGGCGGGGATCGTCATTCCCGGACGTACGGCCTTCTTTAAAACGTTTGCACCGTTCAAATATTTTAATGTGACTAAGAGTCTCATCGCTGTACTGTGCTTGAAGTTCATCATAAGTCCCGGTTTGACTTGAACATCCTGTTCTATATAACTATAAATACTGTAGTATAGAATAATAAATCCAAAAAAAGTTAAAACACATAAAACATTTTAGGACAAAAGGCTACTATTCCTACAGTACAGTTTATGCAGGAATGTGTGTGTGTGTGTGTGTGTGTGTGTGTGTGTGTGTGTGTGTGTGTGGTCTCTAAAGCCTTTCTGCTATTAGAGCACTTTGTCAAGGGAGTCCACACATTTTTTTTTCTTCTGTTTGTTCAGGATAAATCACACGCTGATGCAACGCTTCCCCGAGAGCAATTTGTAACAAATTAGATTGTTCTGTTCTCTCTGTCTTTCTCTCGTTCTCTCTCTCTTTCTCCATCAGTGATCTCTCTGCTGTGACAAGCTCAGGCATGGATGCTGATGGAATATTTGATTTCCCCTCGCCTGTCAATCATCTGCTCTCCAGGCTTGCCAAGGTAAAGACCAGAGCGTGCACGGTGATTGAATTCTGTCACTCCATTGAGTTATTTACTCATATCATTCCATCACCAACTCAGCACTTTTTTTTCCTGCTTGATAAAGGAAGACTTTAGATCCGATCCAGCAGAGCAGAATTCTTTAACTCTTTATGTTCTTCCTTGTCTTTTTTATCTCCTCTTTCCTCGCATCTCCATGGATCTCCTTAAATTCTTGTTTATATGTCAGTAAGTATGATTATTCATTATCCCTCTTATTTCCACCACCATTATTTTATTTTATTTTATTTTTTAGCACATGAAATCCCCTTCCGTTTCCTGTCTGGATGTCGAATCGTCCCCTCCACAACCCAGTGAACCCACCCCCACTGCAGTGACCACGCCCAATACCATGTCGAGAACCCATCGGCGCTCTGTCTCGTGTGGCAATGCTCCGCCCAATCAAACACAAGGGGCGGGGCCAGATATGCGGATTGTCAAGATACGGATGGATTTACGCGATGGGAATTTGTATCGCAGCATTCTGGTACCGTATCATAACCACCACAGCACTGAATCCATCAGAAAATACTGAAAAATGCCAACCTGCAAAGACGTGTGTCATTGCGTCAGACTTTTTTTTTTTGCTAACATACAAGGCTAACATTTTAGACACATTTATAGTCAATGGACCTACACCATGGGAACGAATTATTGCTTTAATGCTGAAATATCAAGGAAAACTTATCCTTTAATATTGCTTTATTAGTTGGATTTTTTTTTCCATGTACTGTATATCTGGCAACCCTGCTCAAATTAAACAGGACTTTTGTGACAATTCAAAAAAAGTTGTGAATGTTCAAATGAATAAGCATGTCTCTAAAACATCCATATTTTTAAGGTGTACCACAAGGCTCTGCATGAGGACCACTGGTATTCTAATTTTTTTTCTGACAGTAGATTAAAATAAACCTGGAGTCAGCTTACAGTTATGCAAATCTACTGCTATGTTTGCACTGGTGCTAACAAGGCTAATATAACTACCAAATAAGAGATACTTATACCCACCAGTTTATTATAATGCAAATGCTTATTTGATTAAGAGAAGAGCTGCACTGTTCTTATAGCTCCAAACATTTACATTGAGGCATTTGACAGACTCTCTTATCCAGAGCGACTTACAAAAGTGCTTAAGTTTCTGTCATTGCATCAAATATTAGACATCAAACAACACGACTTGTCGTATAATAATATTTTTCTATTACAGACACTAGCGTATAGAAAATAATTGTGATCTGCCACTTTATTGTTTTTAAATTTTTTTACTGTATTTTAATTTCAATTTTTGAAATTAGCTTAATTTTTGTCTCCTCAGGTTAGTAGCAACGACAAAAGTCCTACTGTGATCAGCTCGGCGTTAGAGAAACACAACCAGGATCCCAGAGAGGCCTCCAAATATGAACTCATCCAGCTGCTTCCCGAAGGAAAAGGTAACACTCACTCACTCACTCACCTGTTCCTCACCCTGTACATCCTTAACATTGTGTATCCAGGAAATTAAATAATTAGTTAATTATCAGATTGTATAATGGAAAATCCGAGAGTCAAGGGTAAAAAGTTTGTACTCCCCATTGTTTTTGTGTGAAAACTAAAGGGGGAAACAATCAAATGATTTGGATCACTTAATCGATTCAAAACATAAAGATAGGTAATCAATAATCATATAAAAAGTTTGTTCACATTTTTTAAACTCATAAAATGCATAAATCATTCAATTCAAATCATTTAATTAATTTGTCACAGGATGATTTGATGAAATAGTCCCGCTCTACATCATCAGGTATAAATGATCAGTAGACCTACACCAGATTCTGAACTCAGTTAGTTATACAATAGGTCTTTACCTTATGAAATTAAATCACATGTCTTCTGAAAGCCTGAATCTTACACCCCCTAGTGGAGGCAATGAAAATGTACCGCCAAAAAACTGACTGTTTCCAATTTGCTAAATCTGGGACAATGGCCAAAAATATAAAGAAAAAATTTATAAAAATAATATATTCATTAAAAAAAACAATGATACACTCACTGGCCAATTTATTAGGTACAACTGTTCAACTGCACACTAACAATTTAATTCAATTCAATTCAATTTTATTTGTATAGCGCTTTTAACAATTGCCATTGTCGCAAAGCAGCTTTACACAATCTTAACACAGCTTAACACAAATATCTAATCAGCCAATCACACGGCAGCAACTCAGTGCATTTCAGCATGTAGGCAGGATCACAGACGTTCCCCTGAAGTTCAAACCGAGCATCAGAATGGGGAAGAAAGGTGATTTAAGTGATTATAAACACAGCACGGATGTTGTGGGAGTATTTCTAAAACCGCTGATCTACTGGGATTTACACACACAACCATCTCTACGGCTTATAGAGAATGGTGTGATAAAAAAGAAAACATCCAGTGAGGGCTGTTCTCACTACAATAGCTACAGTAGCAGCATCTCGCTACAACCGAGGTGTGCTGAAGAGCATCTCTGAACACACAACACGTCGAACCTTGATGCAGATGGGCTACAGAAGCAGAAGACCACTCCGGGCGTCGCTCCTGTCAGCTAAGAAAACAGGAAACTGAGGCTTCAGGTCACATGGGTTCACCAAATTTAGACAACAAAAGATTGGAAAAAAATGTTGCCTGGTCCGATGAGTCTTGATTTGTCGGATGGTTCGGTCAGAACTTGGCGTAAACAGCATAAAAGCATGGATCCATTGTGCCTGGTGGTGGTGGAATGGTGTGGGAGAGATTTTCTTGGCACCATGTTCTTAGGACCAGTTAAAAATGGTTTAAATGCGCCATGTGAGGAAACTAAAATCATTTTAAAATGGTTTCTTGTACATGACTTTGGGACGTAGTGGAACTGCAGATACGCATCGGAAAGGGAGGTAGAACCCAGTACTAGTAAGGTGTACCTAAGATGTGGCCAGCGAACGTATAAACTTTGGGTCTATTTTACAGATAGGTTATAACTGAGAGTTTAAGGTAAGGTGAAGCGTAAACATGCAGTACGAGTTACGATTGGAGAATATTTATCAGATGCAGAAAAAGGGAGTGCAAACTTTTGACACACCTCACGCAAGCTGTTTCCTGTCATTATAAAGAAACCGAGACGTAGACACGCCTTATGTCTAGCCCGTAATCTGCTTGTTAATATGGAATCCTCTTTGTTTTTTCCCCAACGGACAGAGCTGACAATTCCCGCCACAGGAAACGTCTTCTACGCCATGAGCTCAGCCAGCACGGACTTCCTGTTGAGGAGACGAGGAGGAAACACGCCGGTGGGATCACCGTCGCTGAACAATGAGACCAGCGCGACTTTTCCTCGAATCAAGGCCAAGGGGCGGAGACTGGTCCGAACACTCTTTTAACACAACACGTTTCAGTTCAGTAAAGACAAACAAGCGGAGTAACATTTCTAATAAACGTCCATGGAGTGTTGAAACACACGAGAGAAACTCTTAAACTTAATATTAATTTGCGTTTACAACTTTATTGTCGTTACTGTGGGATTACCACGGACAAGAACGCTTCCCGATTTAAGCGCGGGGGGCCTTCAAGTCAAAGCGGGACTTTTGATTGTGCAGAATAACATGTATGAGAGTAAAAACTCCCTTTAAGTCTCTATATAATCCCCTCCTACACTAATGCACCTATCCCAGTGTTTCACTAGCGCTTGGACACCATCAAGGTAGAAAGTTTTCTCAGTACACCGGAGCCACGATCCGACTCCCTGCTTCACGTCTGAAACACTGGCCTCTTAGGAACTCCTTTAATTGCCCTTTACTTCATTGATAAGTTGGTTATAAATGAATTAATTGGTGATGTTTCGATCACCAAAGGCGTTCTGTTTCTTGCAGGACAGTGTTAACATAGGAGGAGTTATTGCCACATCCCCTGTACAGTCCTGACCATTTCCATATGTTTGTGGAGTTCCTGGGAGGCCGGCGTTTCAGACGTGAAGCAAGCAGTCTGATCATAGCTCCGGCGTAAAAAAGAAAACTTTCTACCTTGTTGGTAGCGTAGCAGGAGATTATATAGAGACACAAAGGGAGCTTTTATCTCTAAGACCATGTCCACACGTAGCCAGGTATCTTTTTGAAAAGTGTTTTCTACTTTGTTTTATTTTGTTTTTATAACTCTGACACGACCTACGTGTTAAAAATATTGTTGTCCACATGAAAGGCCCTGTTAAGGGCTGTTAGGAGCGTTCTTAATCAATAGGGGGTCAATCAGAAGCCTAGACAAAAACGTCATTACCGGTTCCTGTAGATGTAGAAGTCCGACGGGTCTCGTCCAAAACCGTCACTGCTGTCTGCGGGGTCTGTGTCGTCAGAGTTGTATGTACAGTATGTAGCAGCAGTGAGCTGTGTAGTACATTTTAGGCACCTCTGTCACTAGTCGACAGTACGTACGTCCATTATTGCAGAAAATATCCTCATGAACAAATCAAGTCAAATCAAGGAGACTGGCACACAGACATTGTCATCATCGGCACACAAGGTAACATTACAACAAGCCAAAACCTCCGTTTCCCCTGTACACACAACACCACTGAAAACGATTGGACAGTGTTTTCCAGAAAGCTCATATTTCAACGATAAAAACTGCGTTTGCATGTGGACAAAAGGCCGAAACCGCAGAGAAAAATCTCAGTTTTTAGAAATACCCGTCTACGTGTGGACACGGCCTAAGAATTGCTCTGTTATTCTGCACAATTAAAAGTCCCAGTTTGATTTGAACGCCCCTTGGCGTAATGGAAGTCTAAGGGTAGATGTTAAACTACCCTTCAGCAATAAAAAAATTTTTATTTTTTTTAAAACACACCAATCATATGAGAGAATTTCCATCATGCCCGTCTCATTGTTTAGACAGCCGCCTTTAGACTTCCGTTACAGGTGAGCTGTTAGTCCGTGGTAATCCCGCAGTGTGAGAGTGTGAGGTCTAACTCATCGGAGTATGGCTTTAATGTGGGCTGAAATGAATCAGCTAAATGCTGCACTCGTGTTTTTACATTTCAGAAGTTCAACTAAGACGGCGACGAGAGCGACGCAGACGCGACGCCGCCCGTGTTACGGCTTTCTACCTCGAACGGACTGATAACCCCGTTAGCTTCGGCTAATCTGTGAAAAACACTGAATTATCAGCGATGATAAACGACTATGAAACTCCAACTGAATGCCGTGTAGCACTTAAGGGGTACTGATGCACAATAACTTCACACAGTAATTTATCTTTAAGGAAAAAAACAAACAAAAAAAACTGATAAACTCTCACTGCCACTTTGTAACCAAGTATGCAAACATGAGGTTCTGACTAAATCTCAACAACACTGTCCACTTTCCCGATCTCGAACCTGAGCAGCGATTCAGCTTGTGATCCTTTATATATATAAAGGATGTTAAATGCACAGAGCACGAAGCTCCCTGTGAAATGTAACACTAAGGAAATAAATATATCTATGTCTTAATGTCTGCTATACGTATACACATGTACAGTCAACACGATGGTTCTCTTGTCTGACGTGCTCTGATGAACCCTGCGCCGCTGATGAGAGTTCGCTCACGATGCTTTTGAAGTCTCGTCTGAACTGAAGCGCCCGAGCTCTCGGATCAGCGCAGGGCGGAAGAGCCGCGTCTGGGCCGCCGTCGTGGTGAAGTGCCTTGTGATCATCAGGTGCTCTCTCGCTTCTGCCACGTCACTCAGGATGAGCTGACGTTACACGTTCATGTTTCTGTACAGAGAAAAGCTGGGTTTATGCAAAAATGATGTGCACCAACTATTCTTGTACACAATAAATTTTCATTTTGATACATATCGGATGTTCGCGTTTGAGGTTTTTCTTTCCGATTTATTATTGCAGATGTTCTGTAGACGATTATACCTTCATGCATGTTTGCATTATTATTTTTTTATTTTTTATCACGTTACAGTTCAAAGTGAGGTACAAGATAAAGATCAAGTGTGTAGTGATTTGCAGTTCAGATCCCAACCAGAAGCTCATAAAGAAATGTTTTATCCTCAACTCTTCTCTTTTTTAAGCTTTTTGTGACTTTAGGTCATTTTCACACAACCTTGTTCCAGCCAGAATCAGACAGTTTGAGCCCAGGATTTAGTCTGATCGAAGTCTTTTCAAGTCCAAGAGGGTTCCAGAGAAGCCTGAATCAATCCTGAATCAAGGGGGGGCAGGGGTGGGCCAGTCATAGCTGAGTGGGGCCCTTGAGTAAGGCCCTTAACCTTCAATTGTTCATATGTGTAATGGGATAAATAGAAGTCACTCTGGATAAGGGTGTCGGCCAAATGCCATGTATGTGAATGTAAGGAATGAAGTAAATGTGGGAAAAGTGCACAAAACCTGTACTTGAGGAAAGGTAGAGATATTCCAAGTAAAATATGACTCAAGTAAAAGTAGTCCTCCATTTACAAACCTACTTGAGCCAAAGTCCAAAAGTACTTCACCTTGAAATTTAATTAAGTATCAAAAGCACCAAGCTTATATTACATCACATCTTTCTGTCTCTCAACTGTGAACATGGTGTTTTGTCACTATCTGTCACACATGTCAAACACCTGCTACATGATTAGGGAAGGCAAACCATTTACTTTAATTATACATAATAACCAGCAGGTGGAGATATTCCTGCCTCAACATACCACTCTGATCATGTGACGCAACACCATGCAGAAGTGTAGTGAAGTAGAAAGTACAGATATTTGTTGTAGAAAGTAAGAGTAAAAATGAAAAGTATCCAGTGATAAAACTACTCAGGTACACTACAGATATGTGAAAACTGCATAAGAACAGTTTCAATGTAAATGTATTCAGTAAATAGACCTGAGTATTAGGACCAAGTGTCCAAAATACCCTCATTTAATTTTTAATACTCAGAGATGGAGCAACAAATTTCCAAATTCAAAATTAAAAAGTACACAGGAAAGTTTTATTTCTTAATATTTTCTTTAAAATAAAACATCTGTGAGAAATTCTCAGGTTGGCTCCGTGATTGGTTACTTTCTGTAAAAGTAGGCGGGCTTTATCCACTTATTCCACTTGAGTGAAATCCAGCTTGTGAGATTAATTAAATGGCATTTTAAATGTTATTAGGAACATTTTACCTTTACTTCAGAAAAAGAAATTCTAAGATTTCACTTGTTCCAACTTTTTATTAAGACTGAATCATTAACAGATCATGATAGTCTTGACTAGATAGACAAACAAACAGTAAGAAAAAAAAGGGCAGAATGTAATTGTAACGTTTATGAATTAATACATGATGCTACGTAGAAAAACAGAGTGCAAACTGGCAACCCAAAAATAGGAAAAAGAAAAAGAAGACATCACACTAAAGACACTGAGGACGTTTTTACAAAAGAAATTTTTAATGAGCATTTTTAAAGCATCGGGGTCATTAAAAAAATAATAATTTTAATAATAATTATGAAGCTCCAGTGTCTTCACTAAAAAGCAAAGTGCATATGATCAGCAACAACTTGTTTCAAAATCCCAAATCCTTAAATTCATTTCACATTATTATTATTCAGTGTAAAAAAAAAAAGTCTTATATATATATATTCTCACCCAGCTTTACTCCGTACCGTTGTTCTGTACAGCCTCATTGTTGTGTTGTTCCCCAGTGTACTGGTCAGTGCAAAAGTTTTCACCCCTACATTATCCGAACATTGCACGTTAATCTAATCTACCGAATTTAACAGTGACTTATTCAAGAAAAGACTTATTCGAGATATAAAAAGTTTAAAGATGCTTAAGCAGCTTCACCCCGAGCAAACAAAGTAATAAAAATCAGGAAAACACATGAGACGGAGAAGTAGACGAAAAGACAGAGGAGTGATGAAGACAAATCTGATTCAGAAATCTGAGTGAAAAAAAATTTAAAATGAAAAAAAAAACGTCATTTCTTTTTTTTTTTTTTATTCCTACACACACTAATCAGAGTGCATATTCAGCTTTCAGGTATTTTAAAAGAATTTATCTTATAAAAATATCACTTGTAAAAAGTCTAATTTCTTCACCTAAACCTTTTTCTTGTTGTTCGTTTGTGCACTCTCCTGCACGTCAGCGATAAAGCCGCCCCTTCTCGCAGTCTTCCACTTCACCTGTACACGACTCGCACTGCAGCGCCGCCGCGCGATACGCCTTCCACACGGCGACATCCTGCCTGCACACGGTCCCGCCCCCGCGCTTCTCCTCCGCCTCGTTCCTGTTTATATCCCCCACGCACACCCAGGCCCCGCCCCTCCGCCCGCGTCCTCCCAAACTTGCCGCCCATTTGGAGTGATCCTCTGTGGCTTTGAAGGTCACCGTGCCGCCTGGAGAGAGCTGATGCACGTTCAGGACCTTCCAGTTGAGGGTGCAGTCAGACTGGAGGATTCCGGTGGAGCGACGCCAGAACTGCACCACCAGGTCCGTCTGCAGCGTGGGAGCCACCCAGGCGTGGTACAGCTCTGAGCAGGAGGACACCAGGGAGGTACAAGCACATGATCAGAGCAAGAACATCAACAACACTCTATACAAATTTTTAAACTATCTTTAAAGTTCTACGCTGTTTTACTAATACAGCTGAAGAACAACTCAGGAAGCTACTGACAAACCAGAGGAACCATTTAAGGAACCTTCTTGAAGATTCCACCTGCAAACCTGGAATTTCTTCAGGAATCTTTTTTTTTTTTAGCACTTAGAAACCCACACTTAGAAACCCCAGAATTCTTTTCAGGAACACAACTACATTTAAAGAAACCCACTGTCTTTATTCTGGAACACGAGAACCTCTACTGCAACTCTGGAACTTCTTCAGGAACCCAAAAATTTTTAGCAGCTAGAACCAAATAACCTTTCAAGGAACTTGATCTTTTGAGGAACCTTTTCAGTCACTCTGGAATCTCTTCAGGCCCACAGGATTCTTTGTAAATGAATTTTCTTTGTAAATTTTTTTCTCCTTAAAATATTTTTTATTAACTAGCTTCTTACCGTTGTCAAAGGAAGCTCCTTTTGCAAAGCTGATGAACTCGTTTCCAGCCAGTGAGAGCAGAGCGATGCTGCGATTGGGTGTGGAGAAGGAACCATCTGCAAGGCTTGAGTTTTCCTGTAGGTGTCGGTGTTTGCAGAGCTCAACCATGGAGGGAACAGAGGACGCCAGAGACGCGGGAATGTCACAGTCGTAGACGTGCGGCTGATTTATTTTCAACTGTTCACCTGTGGAACACATCAGGACTTTTTATGAAGGAACTACAAGATTCAATCATTAAAGTGGTTCATCAAAAACATTTGGAAAACTTCTAAAAAGTTCACAGTAGCTGAAGAATCTAGGAATCTTTTCGGCAACTATGGAATCCGTCTAGTAACCCAGTAACCATTTCAAATACTCTGTAATTTACAGCTACAGTACGACATAGTCAGGGACGTATCACAGAACCTTTTCCAATACAAAAGGACCTCTTAGGTTCAGGAACCAGGTAAAAAAACCTGGCAATCCTGGGAACTTTTAGTCAACAAGAATCGACTATAATTTCAGAATCATGACCTGAGGAACCCGATCAGGAACACCGTGTCTATCTCCTGGATCCTTTTCAATAAATGTAACATTAAGGAGGACATACTGTAACCTATCAAGAAATTTTTTCTTTAAAAAAAAAAACAAACAAAATTAAAGCCCATTTAGGAGGACAAAAAGGAGTATTCCAGCACCTTTGGAACTTGTTCTGGAACCCAGAAACTCTCGAAAGACTTTTCAACAACTACTGTTAATCAAGCATCCTTCAAACCTCCCCGGAAGCCTTGGAACCTATTCAGCAACTTTAGGAACCTGTTAAAGAACCCACAAACCTTTACATGTACTCTGGGTTCTTTCATAAACCATACTCTCTTCGGGGAACATTTTCAGGAATCCTCAGGAACGCTGAAAGTTGTAAACCTTTTTAAATTTTTTTTGGAGAACACTTTAATTATTACACTGTAACAGATGTTCTCACAATATCACACAAGGCTTTCATTATCTAGTGAACCTTTTCCAATTGCTTTTCTTTGGAAGCCACGCCCCCTTAATTATCCAACAAACCATTAAGGAACCTTTAGAAGAAAAAAAAAAAAACATTTTTTGCATGCTAAGAACGCTGAATTATCCAATGAACCATTAAAAATTAAAATAGAGAAACCTGTTCTGGAAGTTAGAGGCCCTTAGTTTTTCCACTAAACCCTTATGTAACCCTAGAGGAACCCTTGAAGAACATAGAAGCTCTTCAGCTAAGCTCTCGTTTATTGTATTGTGCTGAACTCGCTACTCTTTTGAGAACTTCCCCACACTTGTACAGTGCATCATGACCCTCCGAGCACTGTCCTTACACAATATTCCTCTGGTTTATGTTTTTACACTATAAACTCGACTCCATCAGAGGGATGTATTTTCGTAATTACCGGGCGCGATTATTTCCAGCTGAAAGCTCCCGATCGCAGCAACATGGCAACACACAGGTCTGAAGTGCCATCGACACAACGGCGCTCACCTAACAACAAAGTCATCACCTACAATAAGAACGACACTGTCTCTATGGTTACGCTGCCACTTAAATGGATTATTCTCAGGGTAACCATGGCAACAAGGCCTGATTTGGCATTTAAGGTGATCGATGGAGGTCCTATCGCGCGTCCTCGTCGTTCTCGCTAGCCTCTCGTTCAGGACGGAGTGGCTTAAAAGCATCCACATTAACACTAAGGACGAATGCTAAAGTTTGTACACCCTTGCGACGATACGAGGAAGACAAAACAGGCCTTCACAGATAGCAAGGCACCATTTCTAATACTCCTTAACCAAGAGCCAAACACTTGTTATACTGTATATACTGTAGGTTACAAAATATTTTTAATATGTGATATAAAAATGTTTTAATGTTGTAAACCCTGCAGAGTTTTGTAAAATTCATGATCCAGGGGGTGCAAACTTTTGCACTTAACAGTATATAGTCGAGCTTCTGTTGAAATAATGGTTTTATCCAGTGAAGCCTCTGTGAAGAACCTTTTAAACATCCAAACAACCCTAAAACAACCCTTGTGGAAGCTAGGAACTCTAAATATCCAATGAACTCGTAAGGACCCAATAAGGAACCTTGGGGTTCTTTTTTTTCGTTAGGGGGGGTTAATGTACGGATTATTCCAAGAGAATGCTTTCTGGAAGATAAGCACTCAAAATACTCCAATTCATCTTTAAATAACCCTTAGACAAGACCTGTGTGAATGCAAAGAACCTGTAATTACCCAACAAACCCTTAAAGAACCCCTGGAGCACCAATTTTTAGAAGTGTAGACTCCTTGTTTTTCAAAGAGCCCATACAAAGAACCCATTTTAAAAAATAAGACTCCTCCACTGAACCCTTTAACCCTTGAAGAACCTTTTGGGGAGCTACACAAGAACCAAGTATCTAATGCTCTTGGTAACATGCACACTCTGGGTTCCTCTGTGGTTCTTTAAAGGTTTGTTAATTGATATCTGGGTGACAGTCATAATGACAGGATTCTGCATGGACTGTTAAAGAGTTTAACAGAGTTGAAGAACTTTTAAAACACATACGATCACATGTAACTCCGGCGGTCTTAAAGGTGGGACTATTTCTTACCGATGGTGTCGAAGCGCTCCAGAGGATAGGTGACGCAGATGAAGTTCTGCCCATTGTGGATGCCTGTTTCCGGGTATGAGAACTTGCCCTCGGTTCTCGGAGGCGGGAAATGAGGAGTGCTGTGGACCAACCAGAAGCCCTGTTTGCTGTTGAACAAAACCGCACCTGTGACGGAGAGGAGAGAACCGGGTTAGGGTAACTCTGATGTTGATATCAGATAGCTTCCCTTTAAGTTCACACCCTGGAATGTTTTATTCCTCTTACACCACAGCAACATGCCATTGATTACACTGCTTTATTTATTAAAGAACGCCACATCACACGTTTTATCCATTTATAGTTATGTAAAGTGATTTGGAACAGGTTCTGTTCTCACTAATGTCATTCCAACACCAACCTCTCTTTTCTCCTCCTTCATCAAGTCAACAAAAAAAACAAAACATTTCTGGAAGCCAAGATTCCTAAACTAAACTAACTAAAATTCCTTAAAAAATACTAAGAGCCATTAATTATCTGACAAACCCATAAATACTTCTTGAAGAACCCTGTTTAAAAGCCAAATACCCAGAATTTTTCAGAACCTCTAAAGAACCTGTACTGTTAAGGTTTCATCGTCGTCATGGTCTATACCGCTCAATCCTGTATACCGGAGGGGGTGGCCTGGAGTTTATCCCCAGAGACTTGGGGCACGAGGAGGGGATCAGCCTGGCTAGACAGGGTGGCAATCCATCGCAGGGTGCAAGCATACACACACACTTACACTCATTCACACACACTACGAGCAATTTGGGAACATCAATTAAGCTAATCTGCATGTCTTTGGACTGTGGGAGGAAACCGGAGTACCCGGAGGAAACCCACCAAGCATGAGGAGAACATGCAAACTCCCATGCACACAGACCCTGAGGCAGGAATAGAACCCCGACCCTGGAGGTGTGAGGCAACAGTGTTAACCCTGTTAAGGTTCTCATTTTGAAAAGAGAAGAAAGGTTCCTGAGTGGTGTAGTGGTCAACACTGTGGTCCCTCCAGGGTTGGATTTGAATTTCGGGTCTATGGTGTGTGTGTATGTGTGTGTGTGTGTGTGGTGTTGTTGAGTGAGAGGGTTCTTTAACGATTCATAAAGGTAAAAAATAAAACCGGAGGTTTTAAAATTTACAATCCGAGGTTCCACTGTATTTCATTCTAAAAAGGGTTCATCAAATGTTCTTTTAGAACTCGATTACATAATTATCTAGGATAAAAAAAAAAAGTTTTTATTATCTCTTAGACCTGTTTCTATGGAAACGATGCCATATTAGAACCAGTGCCACTGACGTTAATGTTATCAGAAACCTGTGACCTGGAGCTTTCGACCAATTAGAATGTAGAACTCAACAGTTCTGAGTAAAACATGATGAGGAAGTGAGAGAGAGAGAACCGAATGTCTGCATTTCAGCACTGAAGCAGAAACTCTTGGCTCTGCGGCGCTCCTTCACCTTTGGTGTGTCCTCCGCTCCTGTTAGCACCGTCTGTACTATGGCCCAGCTGCGGCGGCTGATCGTTGTACAGGATGTACCCCAGTTCACCACCCTGTAACACACACACACACACACACACACACACACACACACACACACACACACACACACACACACACACACACAC
>JAOTRS010000026.1:16176282-16189049 GCA_028565755.1 Dinotopterus cunningtoni
AATATATGATAAAATGAGAAAACTGGATGTTTTTCAATATGCAAAATTTTCGGGAAAATTTCTGAACGTTTCCATGTGACCATACAGTATGTAATAATTAAGGAAGAAACACGGCTGACAAAGAGCTGAAAAGAAAGAGACACTAACAAACAATAAAAGAAGTAAAGTGGCACTGAATATTTCCTAATTAAAGTAAAGGTTAAACAGGGCAGCAGTCTGAAAGATGGGGATCATGGGATTTATATATACTTCACATAATTTCACATAAATTAATCTTCACCAGTGCTTTTGGTTTCATTCATGAACAGTTTGAATTTAGATTTTAACTTTCATGTCTGCATCATCATTACAGTCACAACAACAGTGCCTTATTTCATGTTTATGCCAAAATCTTACAGGGTCAAAAATGTTTTAATTCAATTACATCTTTAATTAATTTTATTTAGTTTGCCAGTAATTCTGGAGCGAACAATATAGTAACACCTCACTGTGTTCATCCAGGTCAGAGTTTCGACCAGTCCTCGGAGACGTGGAGGTCACTGGGACGAGTTGCGAGTCTGTGCAATCGGGCGTTTTTCAAACCCAATCAGGAGACAGTGGCGATCCCGAAGGTGAGGAAAATATTGTGTGCTAAATTTGCATTGTGCAAAACGTTGAATACGGGTGATATAAATCAGGCACATCCATGAGCTTTATTCTTTATTATAACAAATGAGATTTTAAAAAGTGAAGGAATTTGCTTTAGTAATACACAATCACTGTAATTATTATAAACAACTGTGAGATTAATTTATTGACTAGGATGTCAAGATGTTGATTATAAATCCTGAATCATATTACATATTATATTATTTTTATAATATTATTTTCTAAAAGAAAATTAATATAAATTATAATGAACTCCTACATTGTGCAGAGAGAAGTGGTGGGCGATGCTTCTGAGACAGCGCTGTTAAAGTTCACAGAGTTAACCATCGGGAACATCATAGACTACAGAGCACGATTCAAAAAGTTATGTGAGGTGCCGTTCAACTCCACCAACAAGTTTCAGGTAAGATCAAGAACAAACCTTGAGCAAAAGTTTGTTACTTTCCAAAAAGTGAAAAAAATTCCACTTAATTGTTAAATATGTTGTAATATAATTAAAACATTATTAACAAATATGTTTTAATATATAATACACAATTTTTGTAAAAAAAACTATTTTATTAGGGTCGTAAAATGACCCGATATTATTCTTAGAAGAAAAAAAACTTTGAAGATATGTCACCGTTTCCATGGCAACATGTTTATGATGATTTTGGGATCAGTTTGGTATCGGATTTGTTTTTAAATGTGCAGAAACGATCGAAACACGGCGTGTGTCATGCCGTCCTAGAAAAATAATAAATGACAGGTGGTGTGTTTAAGCAGTATTACTCTTACTACCCAAAGGTGATTTTATTATCCTATAAACAATCATCCCACAAGTGTTGTCATTCCTTTTATGCCCTCAGCAATTTACCAACTACAGCGGTACCTCGGCATACAAATGGAGTTCTTAAGGTGTATTGTGAAACGCATTGTCCCATAGGAAATAATGTAAATGCAGATAATCTGTTTCAGCCACCCAAAAATATTACCAATATTACCAATTTCCAACACTGTAATCATATTTTTGAATATATAAAACAATGAAAACATTTAGAAAAGACATGTAAATGAAGTAAAATATGAAATAAATAGACATTAAACATCACTCAAGCTCAATTTATGATTCCTTTTGGCACCGGCGGCTTTAAAAACCAAACTAAACGTGGCTCCCTTTTCTTCTTGCTACCGTCCTGATACCATTCTTGGGACTCAGTGTCTTCACTAAATCTCGCAAAACCCACAAAAAAACCCACAAAAAAGTTGTAAACTCGCTTTGCTTGGATTTCCACTAGTTTTGAACGGCTCCCTGACGTACACGGATCTTGCTTCGTATGCTCAGGCAAATTTCTTGCAAAATTTCAGGTCTTAAGGTGAAAATTCTTAAGGTAGGGGATTTTGTACGCCGAGGTACCACTGTACTTTATTTTTTTACTTTTCTCACTTACATTATAGCACCTACAGTATAAACACAAGACCCTGAGAATGAGCTGTGGAAATGATAATATGTTAGAATGTGAGTGTTACTTGTCAGGGCTGCTGCTTTAGTAAATTAGTCAACATTTCCTGGTCAGAACCCAGAATGCAGTGGGATGTCCTCTGAAAGTCCCTTTGGAGTCCTCTGAAAGGACATTTGGAGTTAAATACCTCAAATACATCACATCTACTGCACTTATTGTGTCTCCCCCTTGTGGTGAGCAGCTGTCAATACACGAGCTGGAGGACCCTCTGGACCTGCGCTACTTCCTGGTGATGAAAGGGGCGCCGGAGAGGATCCTGGAACGCTGCTCCACCATCCTGATCAAGGGCCAGGAGCTGCCTCTGGACGAGCAGTGGAAAGAAGCCTTCCAGACCGCGTACATGGACCTGGGAGGACTAGGAGAGAGGGTGCTGGGTGAGACGGAGCGGAACGCGGCCTTCAGTCTAATCTACTGTATTATAGTCATAAATTATAGTGATTAGGTTCAGTGTCACACTGTGTGACCTTTAAATACACAACAAATAATGTTTTATGGTTTGATTGGTTTATTACTCAATGGTTTGATTACTATCACATTACATTCTAATAGCTATTTAATAATTATATCATTCATAAATAAAATTAAAGCATATCTTGCATAATGTTTATTACATTTTATAGTTTTATTCTAAACATGAGACTAGAAAAGGCCGTGATTGTTTATTCAATTTCCACAAACAGACATCACCAATAATAAATATATGAAATCAGTATGGTTTATGATATAATAATAATAATAATAATAATAATAATAAAGGTTCTGGTATGAAAATATGAGCTTTTCCAATAATAAGTAAATATTACATTTACATATTTGGAAACTCAAACATGCAGGTTGTACAGTGGGTGTGAGCTTGCAGTCTCTATTTATTATTTATTTTAACAAATCTGAATTTTAACAAAAATGAATTTACGCATTTTCAGACATATTTGAATTCCATGCAGGGAAATATCAATCAGCAAATAAATAAATTACATTCTTACACACATAAATGAATAAACACTGCTTAATTTTTGTAATTCATTTTTCACTCAAATTCATCAGCATTATTATTATTAATTTTATTTTTATTATTATAAACTCATCAGGTTTCTGCCACATGTACCTGAACGAGAAGGAGTTTCCTCGTGGCTACAGCTTCGACACTGACGAGATGAACTTCCCCACGTCTGGACTTTGCTTCGTCGGCCTCATCTCCATGATCGACCCTCCTCGCGCCACCGTCCCTGACGCTGTGATGAAATGTCGTACGGCTGGCATCCGGGTACGACCGGTTCTGCATCATAAATAAACTCACAAATAATATGAAAGAGCTGAATAATAACCAGCTGGACTACAGCTTTTACTGTGATATTTGAAATTGATAAAAACAGATATTTAATAAATTATTTTTAAAAAATGCAACAAATTACATGCAGCCTAATATTTAAACATGTTATGTTGATAAATGTATATTATATCATACATTATATTTAGAATTTACTCTATGAATCGTAGGTAATAAAATAAATTATTATATGAAATGTATAATATGTATGAAAATTTATTGCTAATTTATATACCACTTTCATTTGCAGGTCGTCATGGTTACCGGCGACCATCCCATCACGGCAAAGGCGATCGCTGCGAACGTGGGCATCATATCGGAGGGCAGTGAGACGGTGGAGGACATCGCCACCAGGCTGCGCATCCCTGTAGAGCAGGTTAAAAAGAGGTAAAGTACAATACGACTCACAAGGCCCGAGCTTGGGTACTTCAGGTCCATAATTTTTGGCACCTTTTTAAAAAATTACCATGACTATATAACAGAAACAAGGCATGCACAGCGTGATATTAGAAGCTGCACAGTTGCTGCATAGGTTCATTTAGAAAGTAGGTCAATACGCAATTATTAAAAGCATTGGCACTGTGAAGATGTTCCTGAAACTAATGAAAGCCTTTGAGCATGTGCGAGTGTCCATATATGACTTTGTACATTCTTCTGTAGTATTCTGTAAAGGTCCCAAAAATAATAATATGTCTTTATTGTTTGTGTGTTTTTATTTTAGTACATTTTTCCAACTTCTCTTAAAGGGTGCCAATATTTCTGAAGTTGCAGCCTGGATCCAATACACCTGGAATATTTTTTTCTAGGCACACGAAGACATGTTTCCTTGTCACAAAAACATTGTGCTATGTTTAGTTCATAAACTTGAAGCACAATTTCATCTACATAACTAAATTTTGGAAATAATTTAAAGAGTGTAAAAAAAAACGTGTCAAGTTTTTGTTTAAAAAATGTAAACCTCAGTGTATAAATAACAATTTTATAAAATAATCGAAACTAGTTGCTAGCTAAAATGGGTTATGTGCATTATAATGGAGTTTTTGTTTGATTTGAGTAAAATCAGATTACATTTTTAGATTAGATTAGATTAGATTAGATTAGATTAGATTAGATTAGTTATTGCTGCCAATAAATCTAGCTAAATTCATCAATCATCCTCACTTTGTTCGACAGAGACGCTCGTGCTTGTGTCATTAATGGAGGTCAGCTGAAGGAAATGACCAGCGAAGAGTTAGATGATGCTCTGAGGAATCACCCAGAGATGGTTTTTGCCCGCACGTCTCCCCAGCAGAAGCTCATCATCGTGGAGAGCTGCCAGCGTCTGGTGAGACCAATGACCGTGCTTCACACCTCATGCAAATGGCAAAAAATATCCTTCTCAGTCCTTTTGTCTAGCATTAAGTATTTAATGAAGGTTCTCACATTCTAGCACCTTCATCCAACTAATCAGGGAAAGAAGGCATGTCTAGACACCTGTCAATCAGCCTAAAATCCTACACAACATCCTACAGGCCACTACAGTGGGTGTAGTGAAGATATACATAAACATGAAGATATAAATGTTTTCTGAGGCCTCAGTGGAAAATGTAATACATCACTTTGGAGCTCATGCCAAAGCCAGATGGATTACAGCATTCCCAACTACATCAGTACGCTCTCAATAAGCTGTGTGTGTTGCTCTCAATAAGCTGTGTGTGTCTTTAGGATCCAGAGGACCTCGTCAATGTTTAATGAGATCCATAAATTCTAAAAATAATATCAGGATATTACAGTACTTGTAATAGATACATCCGGTTAAAACCACATGATCCTACTCATGCACATGTTCATAATGGATAAAAGTCAGTATGTTGATATAAATGATAAGGGGTTTATCTAACTCTTCATGTCAGGGCTCCATCGTGGCAGTAACAGGAGATGGAGTAAACGATTCTCCGGCTCTGAAGAAGGCAGATATCGGTATTGCGATGGGCATCGCCGGCTCTGATGCTGCAAAAAACGCAGCAGATATGATCCTGCTGGACGACAACTTTGCCTCTATTGTAACCGGAGTTGAACAGGGTGAGTGAAAGAAATAAAAAAAATAATTAAATTAAATTTGGTGGGACGGTGGCTGAGTGGTTAGCACTGTCGCCTTGCACCTCCGCGGTCCGGGTTTGATTCCATCCTCTGTGTGCATGGAGTTTGCTTTTTCTCCCCGTGCTTGGTGGGTTTCCTCTGGTTCCTCCAGTTTTCTCCAACAGTCCAAAGACATGCAGATTAGGCTAACTGCTGTTCCCAAATTGGCCGTAGTGTAAATGAGCATGTGAGTGTGTGTATGTGTATGTGTGTGGGCCCTGTGATGGATTGGCACCCCGTCCAGGGTGTACCCCGCCTCGTGCCTTATATCTCCTGCGATAGGTAACAGGCGCCCAGCGACCCTGTATAAAGGATAAAGCGGTATAGACGATGAGCGAGTGAGTAAATAAAATTAAATTAAGTTAACATGCAACCTTTTAAATCCATTTTAGACATTATGTATTTCAACCTGTAGCTACACAGACTATTCACTTATTTATTAAATTCTGAATTGCAAGCACAAAATCATGGAAATGTAAATCATAGCATGACGATTAAAAAATAAATAATTTATTTATGTTGCACATTGTGTTGTAAAGAAACACTTTTATTTCCGAACTGTACTAGATTATTAAGGCAATAAAATTTTAAATTTATATTTTGCTTGTTTATAGGCTTTTCTCATGTCTGTCAAATGTTTTATGTTTATAATTTTTATGTCACTGTGGTGCAAAAACTGGTGGAAAAACGTACCACATAATTATAGTGAATTTCAAAATCCATGAATTTAGAATAAAAAAATATTAATTGTTTTAGAATGTTTAACTTTTTTATGGTTTATTTATTTAATTAGAAACAAATGTTTTACAGATTTTGTTTTATTTTAATATGATCAATAATTGACACATTAATTATATTGTTATTAATGGTTATTAATTCATTTAGTTTTTTGATGACTGAAAGTTGCTATTTTGGCTGCTTCCATTAGGGGGCGCCACAGCAGATCATCTCATCCACAATTTGGTTTTTTCACACATTTTAACACCAAATGCTTTTGGGTGCATTTGGTGTTGAGCCGGGCACTTAGAGTGCCCTGCAGCCCCTGTGGGTGGAGGTGGTGTTTAAATGGCATCCACCTGGCAGGTGAGACCCTTACCAATGAACCAGTAAGTAACTTTATTTGTACTCCTTCTGCCATGTAGGTCGACTCATTTTCGACAACCTGAAGAAATCCATTGCCTACACTCTGACAAAAAACATTCCAGAGCTGACCCCGTACCTCATCTACATCACGGTCAGCGTGCCCCTGCCACTTGGCTGTATCACCATCCTGTTCATCGAGCTCGCCACGGACATTGTGAGTTCTCACTGTCACTACCTTCATTTCATTTGTGATGTTAAAGTCCTGCATGATTCACTCTGACCTCTGACCTTTCGTCGCTCAGTTCCCCTCAGTGTCCCTGGCCTACGAGAAAGCCGAGAGCGACATCATGCATCTCAAACCAAGGAACCCTCGCAGGGACCGGCTGGTGAACGAAGCGCTCGCCGTCTACTCGTACTTTCAGATCGGTATCTAGGCTTTGAATATCAGCTCTGATTTTTTGTTTTAGTCGTGTACTGTATGTGTTTCTCAATGTGAGCTGTGTTTCCTGTGTTCAGGAGCGATCCAGTCCTTCGCAGGATTCACAGATTACTTCACAGCGATGGCTCAGGAGGGCTGGTACCCCCTGCTGTGCGTGGGCCTTCGCTCTCAGTGGGAAGACGTCAGACTGCAGGACCTACAGGACAGCTACGGACAGGAATGGGTCGGTAGAACAAGATTAGTCTTAGGGTGAACTTAATCCTTATGGTTAAAATTATTAAAATCTTTACTAAAAGCATTCTGAGAATAATTTGTCTTTCAAATTTCAATTTTAAAAGATATGGCAAGGCAAGTTTAGTTATTTAGCTAATTTCAATATGCTCTCTGGATGGGAGGGGTTTATACTCTCTCCCCTGTCATTCGCAGTGACACTAGCCAATCACAGGCCTTATGAGAGCTCATGTATGCAGTAAGGTGTTGATAGCTCTTTCCTCTGATTATTTCCTCCACCGCCTTGTGATGCAGCTTAAACAGCAGTTTGATCAGGCAATTAGGCAGCTTTGTGACATTTATTAAATGTGCACTCACTTATCCTTATCCTAAGAATTGTGACTTTAATATAAAACTCATTTCCACCCAGTGACACCTAAAAGACTTATTAAAGACTGTAACAAGTCTTACATCCTGCTCTAATCCATCTCCAACAGTAAATCCATCCTTAAATCCACCCATAACATCCATGTTATACATGTAACATTATAATTTATGAGGCCTGACTCAGCAACTGCAACTATGTGGTTAATATAAAGCAGAACCTTAAACACACTGTCTAATCTAGATGATCTACACAAAACATGTGACCTTTATTTTCTTTGACAGACATTCAGTCAGCGTCTGTATCAGGAGTACACCTGCTACACCGTCTTCTTCGTCAGTATTGAGGTCTGCCAAATTTCTGATGTGTTAATCAGGAAAACTCGTCGTCTCTCAGTCTTCCAGCAGGGCTTCTTCAGGTCAGTGAGTCCTTAAAAAAAAAGTCCACATTTATATGGAATGACTGCTGCATGCACAGAAGACAACTATTTCTTAGTCTAGACTTCTATGCACAGCAAAACAGGCCAAAAATGATAAGGATCCATTCTAGATCAGGCTCCAATCTGTCTTAGCCAATTAGTTCTCAGCTTTAACTCAAGCTTCTGCCATGAGATGTCGCTACGTTTACATTTACATTTAGGCATTTGGCAGACACTCTTATCCAGAGCGACTTACAAAAGTGCTTTGTAGTTTCCATTATTAGATAGATCCTTAAACTGGGTTACTAGGTCTCTAAAATCATGAGTGATTCACTGTTACCACCCTGAAGTTGATTATTTTACTGTGACACCATGTTGTTTTCTTCTTATACCACAAACAATTTTATTTTACTTAAAATGACACATAATCATTATATAATTACTTACATATAACGTTGCGGCTACAAAAGACAGACCTTGCCAGACTCTTTTTATCCTCTCCTGATGACCATATCAACAATTTTACATTTTCAATCCATTTATGGAGCTGCGTTCCCAGTACAAGTTCCAGTGAATCAGCTGCTGCTATAAAAACTATGTACACTATTAAAACAAGTCCATTAATATAAACCTTTGATTAATATCAGAGCTGCTGAGACATTATGATAATTGCAGTATATAATAATTATTTATAATCTGTGCAGAAACCGGGTGCTTGTGACTGCGATAGTCTTCCAGCTGTGTCTTGGTAACTTGTTGTGTTACTGCCCTGGGATGCCAAACATCTTCAACTTCATGCCTATAAGGTTTTTCTTTTCCTCAGCATCAATAATATTATATATATTTTCATATTCTAGAATATTGCCTGCATGTGATAAATGTAGACAAACAGTGATTTGTACAATCTGTTTCCATTTCAGGGTGCAGTGGTGGTTTGTGCCGCTGCCGTACGGCATTTTGATCTTCGTTTATGATGAAATAAGAAAACTAGGTGTGAGAAGACACCCAGGCAGTAAGTATTCCTTATCTTAATTTTAATTTTAATCCCATTTAACTTAAAAGTAGTTATCAAAGCAAGACTAATCTTCTGTTTGTGTGTGTTTTTTTAACAGGCTGGTGGGATCAGGAGTTATATTACTGAAAGGAAGTCAGCATTTGACGTTGAAAAATGACACCTGACTCGACTGAATATTGAATTATTTAGTTTTATATCTGCTACCGATATTCTTTTCCCTAAAATAATTGCTCCTGTAGTCCTATTTAAAAAACATAACTGACTTAGATTTAGTCTTACATCGTGCCTGTATCTGACTATTTACTTTTATTAATAAAATAATAAATAAACACAATATGTGGAGGTTTTAATTGGTTCAGGCTTCCATACACACATCATACAGAACATATTCTCATATTTTCCCACCTTTTAATGGGAATTGTACTGGAAAGAATAAAAGAAGGCACTAAAAATCTCATTCAACAACCTTTTAGTACTGGTGAAACGGTGGCTTAGTTGTTAGCACTATGGCCACACACCTCCTGGGTTTGATTCCCACCTAGAGTTCTGTGTGCATGGAGTTTGCATGTTCTTCCCGTGTTTGGTGGGTTTTCTTAGGGTACTCCAGTTTCCTCCAACAGTCCAAAGACATGCAGATTAGGCTAATTGGAATTTCAAAATTGCCCGTGGGTGTGTGTGCCCTGCGATTGATTGGCACCCTGTCCGGGGTGTTCCCCACCTTCTGCACAAAGTCTTCTGGTATAGGCTACAGAATGAATTAACCTTTTGGTACTGAAGAGGCCTGTGTTATGATGTTATAAAACAAAATCATGAGCCAATGTTGTGACAAATTTACACAGAAAAACAGTTGACTAGGGGTTAGCCAGCCGGCTAGCAGATATTACAGTACTTGTATTGACTGGAGGGCGTGATGGCGGCTTGTACAGTAAATGCACACATTTATAAATGCTAGAATTTTCACTCACTCACTCACTCACTCATACCGCCTAATCCTCTATATAGGGTCACGCGGGGCCCTGGAGCCTATCCCAACAGACTTAGGGCGCATGGTACAGAACAAGGTGCCAAGCCATTGCAGGGTGCACACAAACACACACACACACACACACACATACACTAAGCCACCCGTCCAGGGGGCCAATCCATTGCAGGGCGCACACACACACTTGGTTATTCAGAATAAATCAATATAGACTATGGGTGATTGAGTGAGTGAAAATATTCTAAACCAGTCAGTAGTGTAAATACAATAGTGTAATTTAAAAAAAAAAAAAAAAAAGATTGTTTTATTTAGGTAGGTTTATCTTCATCCTTTATTCTTTTCCCTCAGTGTAAGTTAGCAACATTAGCATAAATTTCTTCAAAGCTTTCGACCACAATGCACCAGTCCTCCGCGCACGCCTTTCTGCACGCCGCGTCATCACAGCGGAATGAAGCGCGAGCTACATTCTATCTCGCACGTTGCCTGTATCCGCAACCAGGGGTCACGTGACGCCAAAGATGCTGTTCCAAAATGGCATCCTATCTCATATGTAGAGCCCTATGTAGGGTGCGTAGAGGACATCTTAGATTACGCCCTATTTAGGGCACTTATACAGGAAGTAGGAAGCAAATTGGGATGCAGTCATAAACGACGTTCTTTTTAGGACTCCTAAAGGGAACTGTATGTTTTAAAAGAATAAATTAGGTCATACACCAAAATGTAAAAAAAAATAAAAATAACAATCTTAAAATATGTATCAAGCATTGATGTAGATTTTATGACAAATTACATTTACCTCACAATTAGTTTGCGTGTGTGTTATATTTATTAAGTGAACGAGACTTTCTCATCGTTCTTTTGCTCTTCACGCCGTTTCCATGGCATCCGTGACAGTCCGCTCGTGCCCCAAGTTTAAGAAGTGCCCACTTACGTCAGGTTACCAGGGAGATCTGAGCTGTGCACGTGCCCAGTATATAAAAGGGGTGCGTCAGACGGAAGCGGTGCAGTGTAGCTGCAGCATCACAGAAAGCAGGAGGTAAGTCAGTTCTCCGCGTACGATCTATTTTAATAATCTTTAAATTGACTTTCTAGAATAAGTAATCTTCTCTGCTAGGGCTACGAAAAAAAAGAAACCGAGATCTTAATAAAGTTTGTAAAAAAAGTAAAAAGAGGAAGAATATATGCCCTTCGTGCTGCGATTAGGCCTTGGTTGCAAGGACGCAGCTTACCCGAAGGGTTGGTTATATAACCAGAGAAGAAAGCTGTTAGGTTTTATCTGATGCTGCTGAGGAAGCCTGAGGTAAAAGGATGCTAGCTGCTGATTGATTACCTTATGGTTAGCTAAAAAACTAAATGCAGAAAAATGAATGAGGAAGGTGATATTCATTCATTAAAACCCAGTGCGGAAGTAACTTTGCACTGGGTTTTAAAATAAATTTCACGTATAAAGAATGAATAAACTGGTAAAAACAATATTAATAGGACAAAATGTAAAAACAGAGAAGAAAATAAGAAACTTGGTTGTCTGGTGTGCGTCGCGAGCTGCTAGTAATGAGCACGCGCATCTGACGCGCGTCATCGTCTTTCCAGACGGTTCCATGAGACATGACGCAGGGAGGACTTATTTTCTTTATTAGCAGAAATAATAATTATTAAGTTAGTCAACAGGTACATCACAGTTGTATGTGCTGCCAGTACAACTTGCACAATGTAATTTTTTCCTTGTTATGATAATGATAGTGATACTAAAGTGTTAATAATCCTCTACAAGACTAAACACTAAATGCCTTGTTTTTCGCCGGTATAAGCGTTCCGCATTCCGCCTGTGAAGGTCAGCATCACCGTCAAGGTCAAGACGAGATGATGGTTCAGATGTGCGTGTTAAAAAAAAAAAAAAAACTCCAGTTCCCTTAGGCATGCGCACTTGAAACGTGTTTCACGCAGCGCACACTATGACTTCCTGCTTAAAGTGCACTTAACGTCGAGTTAGGAGTCATTTGCGACGAGCCCAGGGATTCAGGTCTTAATACTGCACGTTAAAGAGACGTGTTAGGATAACCGATGATTAAAATAATATATATTTATCCTAGTTATATAATGTGACCGCTTGTGTCGCGATGGAATTGTTTTTATGTGAGATTTTTAGCGAATTCTGGGTTTACAGTCTGACTCGTGCCTTTAAACAGTGCAGTCTGTGTACGTGCTGAATGTCAGGTAATGTTGATGCTGATGCAAACTGTAACCGGGATGAGGCGGATCTTCCGAGGGGGCGTGGTTTATCCTCCATCCTCTATAATCTACCTATAGATTTAATATTTTATAATTTCATAATCATAACTATCACTGATTCTAAGGTACAGAAGGTATATAAGAACATATTTCGCTTTTAACCGTTTATTAAGTATTTAAATTAAGATTAAGTTGAAATGGAGCATTGATTCGATTCGTGATTTTGATTCAGATTCATGAATCGTTTTGCTTTTTTTATTCCTTTTTATTTTCGTGCTGCTTTGTCTGGCATGAAATGATCACTTATAAAAATTTCCAGGATATATTATAATCCTTAATATAAAGAATATATAAATTTTGTAAATTGATCAGAATTCCACATCAGTATGAATTTCGTGATGTGATTTGATT
>JAOTRS010000026.1:16189613-16199859 GCA_028565755.1 Dinotopterus cunningtoni
ACATATAAATGTAAAAAAAAATATATATATATATATATATAGAGAGAGAGAGAGAGAGAGAGAGAGTGTGTATCGAGTATTATTAGAGTCTGCAGATGCTGTGTCATCCTGCACACCACACCACAACATGTCTACCTTCGCTAGCCGCGTCCCTGTCGTGTCCTTGGGCTTATTGACCGCACTGCAGCATGAGACTGGGGCACGTGTGCAGCTCTTACGTTTCATACAGTGAAAGAGTCTCAGTCTCTGTGCTGTTCAGTTTTACAGTATGAACATGTGTGTTTTTCTAAGGTGTGTGCGCTGTGTGAGTCGCGTCCTGGTGTGAGATCTCTAGTGGAAAGTTACTGAGACAGAGAGGGGTTTATGAAGGGGAAAGTTTAGTAATGCTGTAGGAGCGTGATGACACACATGTTCCTTCTCTATATGTGTATCTCTTATTACACACACTTACACACATGCTAATTAAGGCTTGGAAATGACTCAGTGCTGGAGAGTGTATTCTGTATGAGTTGTAGGTGTGGTCATGTGGCACTTCCTGAATGGATGCCAAGGAGTGGTTTTTTTTGTTTTTGTTTTTTTTTTTTAAATGCCAGAGGTAAATGGCCACAGCATGACACAGCACCTCTTTAAAATGGCTGCTAAACCCCTCCCTGGATGCAAACCTCTTCCCAAATTAGTTCACATAGTCTCAGTGTGAAGGATGGCCAGGTGGCAGAGACAAAGTGGACATGTTTGTGTCTTTGGGAAAACTTTTCCCATATGCACTGAGGAACTTTACTGTTTTTTTAAAGCTGCTACCACTGAAACAGTAATTAAAACACAGATGAGTCTTTAACTCATCAAAGCCAACCCAGTTTCTTGGTTATTTTAACTTTTGTAATGAATGAATTAATGTTTTTTTTTGTTTGTTTGTTTGTTTTTTAGTTAAAAAAAAGGCCCAGGCGTGCAGTTCTGTCCTTGCCGCTGGGGAGGAGCTTATTTCTGCCCTGGGATTTGGGGGGGTGGGGGTGGAGGGGGATGATAACCACATTAAAAAAAACTTACAAAATCCCCTGACATCAGTTTTTTCCCCTAAATTGTTTTCAGAATGTACACTAAATAATGTGATTACAGAAAATAAGTAAAACAGGACCTTTTAAATCTTAATTAATAGTTTATAATTTATGTCATGTTTTACTTACATAGAATACATATGAGTTTAGTCACATTGGAGGATTTAATGGTTATAGTTAAGTTTAAAAAAACGAAATGTGATATGAATAATATAAATTATTTAGGGATTATGAAATCTAAGTATTGCCTCTCATTGCTAAAGAAAAAATTTATTGATTGATGGATTTAAATTAATTTTAAAACTAAAATTTACTAAAGGTGCACATAAATATAAAAATATTTTTAAAAAATGTTAATTTAATTGTCTTATAAACTCTTATTTTTTAATTTATTTAATTTTTCATCATTAATGAGAGAAAAATGCTTGTGTTAATAGAGTGTGGATCATTTAGGAGTCATAATTTTCTTTTGCACAGGAAACTCTGGTTTTTGCCCAAATAATATATTATTATTATTATTATTATTATTAATAGTAATTATAGTAATAATTGCCTTTGCCACAGTCAGGCTCATGTACCAGTCGAGTGTACTGTGCAGTGCAGAAAGCTCAGAGCTGCAGATCTGGTATCAGTGTGCAGAGGAGGGACGCTAGAACACATTGCTCGTTTGTTAGTGCCCCCGTCCCATTTCTGTCAACACTCTGTTATTTCACCCACTTGCCTCTCGAAAGCCGCTCTGAAGAACCTGTTTGTCCTGTTTTATTCAACAAACAGCTCCTCAGGTTCCCTTATAGGAGTCCAGGCTGAGAGCTCGTCTCCTTTCCTTATACTGCTTGTTGTAGTGAACTTGAACATGAAACTCTGAACAGGAGAAGGAAAAGAAGAGAACAAAGCTAGGAAGGGACACTGCAGCTCTGGACATCCTTCATGCCCCTGGACAGATATTAAACCTAAAATAAACAGAGACCGTGCTTTATCACAGCTCCCAGTGTAGATTGTTGTCCTGTAACAGCCGTATACGGAGTGTGTTAGACCTCACATCATTCCTTGTGTACATGCACCAGGATGCAGAATGTGAGGACTTGAGGGATTAGGATTATACTCCTGGGTTAGTCACACACACACGCACACACAGAAATGTTCATCAGATTAGCAGATTATTAGCATGTCTCCTAATTACAACAAGCCAGATGTAAGGATGATTTGAGAGAAAAGCCGAGCAGTTGCAGCAGTTATTTGTTTTTGACTCGGCCTGGAAGAGGTTATAGAACAACTCGTTTCAGTTCTAGATAAATGTTAAAACATTTAATGAGGGGATTATTTCATGGCAATTTTGGACGAGAACCTTGTCAGAATTTTAAAGGTTGTCTAAAAAGATTTCCGTTTAACTGTAAGAGTGTCGAAATATCCTGAAACGGAGCAAGTCAAAGGTTGCATCACTTGTGCAGCACAACATGGACGTTTTGATTCTTTTACAGTAATACTGTTTAATTCTTGAATCTGATTAGACGTTGATTAATTATCTAGAACGGCAGCTCTGGAATCAGGAGCGCAGCTGCAAATCACAGGGTTATATTAGCATTAATATTTACGTGCCACGGTTTCTATAGCAACCGCCGGACGCTTTACATAACTGTGTGCAATCGTCGATAGTTCTCTAAGTAGAATTGTGTTAATGTAATATTTAAAGAAGGAGTCTCCAGTGATAGAAATAAAGCTGTAACTTCAATCCTCAAACCATGAGCTTTCACTTATTTGCGGTTTCTTGGTGATGTGTTAAACTTCCCTTCATCACACCCTCACGTGACTGTTTAATTTGCTCTACCAGCAGAACACACACACACACTGCTTCCGGTTTCCTAGATGAAGCTCCTTCCCCTTCCTGTGCTCTTTCTTACAAGCATTAATTCTCTTCAGCATGCCTTATATGGGAAAATCTGTCTTAGTCCCAGTTTAGTTTAGGTTCAGCTTGTGCAACTCGTACGCTCACATAGTAACACATTTTTCACATGCAGAGACTTGATTCAGGAGCTTTTTTTTTTTTTTTTTAAATAGGCGTGACTCGTAATTTATATTCAACTGCCTCTCTTCGGTTTGTCCTATTTCCTGTTGCAGCAGAAACTACATGTTACATATTACAGTCTTGTAAGGAGTAATTCAGTGCTGCATGGAGTCTCTGAGACTGCTGTCCTGTCGCCATTGGCAGCATGTTTGTGTTTCTGCTCTCTCTCTCTCTCTCTCTCTCTCTCTGTTTGAAATAAACACAATAGATCTGATTTCAAGCCAAACTCCTGAAAGTTCTCAGAGTTCCCCACGCTGCATGCTAACGACAGTCAGAACAGCGAGATCCCCTAGGGCGCAAACTTAAATCACACCCTCTCTAAAAGGTTATTTTAAAAAAAGCTCAGAGGCTCACGTCAGGATTTTATTTCTTGATAGAGGATTAAATAAACATTATAGAGCTTAGACGGCTTCCATTTTTAATAGTTTAACAAATGAATGAATTCAGGACCTGTTTGTTGTACACTCAGGGATACGCCCATGTACTGTAATATCGATTTAATCATAAATTACTTCACAAGACACTTTTCTAAGAGAAAAGTTAATGTTTTCATTTTTTTTTCCCAGCAGACGAGTAAAACTATGAGTTAGCCTATCTGAACAGAATAAATCAGAATAAATAAGTTAATCAGAGGAGGTTTGATTTTTTTGGTGTTTCGTTTAAATCAAGTCATGTTAATTGAATAAGTTTTTATACGCTCATGTAACTTAAAAATAAGTTTTAAAAAATTATATGAATGAATAACATTTTATTAAATACTAAACAAAATGTAAAAACATTAATTTTTCAAAGGTGCAGAGCAAATTTTAATTGGCTTTCCAAATGTTTTTGTGATTTTTTTTTTTTGGTTATTTAGTTTACGTGTTTTTTGTTGTTGTTGTTGTTGTTTTTGTTTTGTTTAAGGAGTAAATAATCTAAGATTTCCTTTCATTGTTTTTTGTTTTCCTTTCAGGTCCTAACTCACAGCAAGAACAACCTATCAAACCGTAACCATGTCAGACCTTTGCGTTGGAATCAACGGGTGAGTGAAGACAATCACCATCTGCAACATATGTTCATAACATCTGTTGTGTGTGTGTGTGTGTTTTTTAACTCTGTGTTGTGTTTGTTGTGTCAGATTTGGCCGCATCGGCCGCCTGGTCCTCAGGGCCTGCCTGCAGAAAGGGATCAAAGTCACAGCCATCAACGACCCCTTCATTGACCTGCAGTACATGGTGAGTGTTGACCTCCTGACATCATCGTGCATTAGTGTGTGAGCCAAGGTTGTAGACATGAAGAATGTTTTGAACACGTGTACTTTCCTGCAGGTCTACATGTTCAAGTACGACTCCACCCACGGGCGCTACAAGGGGGAGGTGTCTCAAGAGGGAGACAAGCTCATCGTCGACGGCCATCCTATCTCTGTATTCCAGTGGTGAGGCTCTCACACACAAACCCCTGTTTTGCATACATGAATAGCTTAGAAGAAAAAAATCTGATTTGGTAAGTGACTTGTTTGTGTAGTAGAGGCGACTCTCTTTTATTCTCTGCTCGTACAAAGAGTCGCAAATCCTCCTCTTTTGTTACACGGCTTTGTGGTTTGGCGCCAGAACAGAAAACATGTCAGGACAAGAAAACATACGCATGAGCTGTCCTCCAAAAGCTGAAGTCACTTTTACTGTATATTTTATCTTATTCAACTTTGTAAATTAATGAAATTACGTGTATGATAAAAGCCTTAATATCAACATCAAGCATTACACCAGCTCTATTAAATTATTATTTATTTTCCACACATTTTTATTTTATAAATCACGACTTGGACGTGAATTTTGAGATAGAATCCATGTTTTTTTATAAACGTTGCCCCAGCTGTACTGAACCCTTTCCTCCTTCTCTTCCTCCATCTGTTCTCAGTATGAAGCCCGCTGAGATCCCATGGGGCAAGGCCGGCGCTCTGTACGTCGTCGAGTCCACCGGAGTCTTCCTCAGCATCGAGAAAGCCTCTGTAAGCCTCTTTAACACACATCGCAGCAAGACTTTACTCTTAGCATAGTTGAATTTCTTTATCTTGGGTCACATTTAAAAATTTTCATGTGCTTGTGTGTGTTCTCTACAGTCTCACTTGCAGGGTGGAGCTAAGCGCGTGGTAGTCTCCGCCCCCTCCCCCGACGCCCCCATGTTTGTCATGGGAGTCAACGAGGACAAGTACGACCCCTCCAACATGACCATCGTCAGGTGAGATTAGCGGACTAAACAACTGAGCATCAGCCTGAACGCACGTTTAACTAACAAGAGGCAACAGATTTCTAAATCACATGATTACTGATTACTAGACTTTTTCAATTCTGTGCATGTATTTTGATTTATTTTTTTAAATAATAATAATATTAATAATAATAATAATAATAACCCGGGTGCTTGGTGGTGTATCTGACAGCAATGCATCTTGCACAACTAACTGCTTGGCGCCCCTGGCCAAAGTCATCCATGACAGCTTTGGTATCGAGGAGGCCCTCATGGTAAGGATCTCAGATATTATTTAGTGTTTTTTGTATTTATTTCAACCCACATGCTTTGTGCATTACTCTACAAGTTTTCTCAGCTGCTTTATACACTCTTGGTGTGTTTTACATAAAACGTAATATAAACACTATTCCTGTTTCGTTCTCTCTCGTGCTTTTAGACAACAGTCCATGCCTACACTGCCACCCAGAAAACAGTGGACGGCCCCTCTGCTAAGGCCTGGCGCGACGGCCGTGGTGCTCACCAGAACATCATCCCCGCCTCCACAGGAGCTGCCAAGGCTGTGGGCAAAGTCATCCCAGAACTAAACGGGTCAGCAGGAAGAACACAAGTGTAGATTTTTATTTTTAATTTTTTTGTTTAACATAAACTTATGTGAATGTATTTTCTGTTTTGTTGCAGCAAGCTGACCGGAATGGCCTTCCGCGTCCCCGTGGCCGACGTCTCCGTGGTGGATCTAACCTGCCGCCTTTCAAAACCCGCCAGCTACACTGCCATCAAGGAGGCCGTCAAGAAGGCTTCCCACGGATCCATGAAGGGAATTCTGGGATACACAGAGGACTCTGTGAGTCACGTGATAATTTACCTTGCCTAATGAGATTGTTTGTGCACCAGAGCATGAGCGCTCACTGTTTGTGTTTGTTTGTTCAGGTTGTGTCCTCTGACTTTGTCGGTGACACCCACTCCTCCATCTTCGACGCTGGTGCCGGTATTTCCCTTAACGACAACTTTGTCAAGCTCATTTCCTGGTAAGTGTGCGAGCCACCAACCACCTTTAACACACAGAGCTCTCAGGTTTCTGCGTCCTGATTGGCACGTTTCTATTAATATTGTCATGCTTGTTCTAATATTTTATCGTTTCTGTAGTAACAACTCATTCTTCATTATGGGTTCATAAAATAGTAATGTATGTTTCTTTTTGTCTTTTTAATTACAGGTATGATAACGAGTTTGGCTACAGCCACCGTGTCGCCGACCTCCTGTTGCACATGCACAGCAAGGAGTAAACATCAGTCTGGGCAACCCAGACGAGAACCGCATTCCTTCTTTTTTCCAGCCACTTAAGAGTCATAGCTGAAGCGCTAGCATCCCACAAAGTCTCTACAAGACCACCTAGTCTCTGTAGTGATCTGTGTGTGAGTGAGTGAGTGTGTGTGTGTGTTTTTCCTTTCACCTAGAGGTGCTTATGAGTTGAACAGTATTTGTGTCCGTGTCACCCCATGAAGCGTTGCTGTAGGTGTTCCCATACTGGATGTTACGGTTATACTGGCGTAGTAAGACCAATGGTTTAATGTGCTATGTTACTCTCTATAAGAGAAACTAACTATCAAATAAATAGTTTGAAAAAAACACCTGGATGTCTCAGTTTTGTGTTTACTTTTAAGTATTGTTACAGATGAATGATTGTCAATGGTGCTGCAATGTTTAATATTTTGTACTCTTAGAACCTGAAAATGAAACTAGCTCATTAAATTTGATAGATTCTTTAAAAATGAAAATTTAGACATGTAAGCTGAAGTGAAAATCATTTTGCTGCAAACATAAATGACAATTAGTTTGAGATGAGCTGTAGGCAATTAAAGTATCACGTGATCTTTTTCCTGTATGCACACTGTTCCTGGAGGAACCCAGAGGTTGTTACCTGCATGAAGAGCGTCATGAGGACCATGGAGCGACCATGACAAAGTTCTGAAGAAGGGTTTGGGAGTAAAAACATTTTAAACAAGGTCAACATTAGGAGGAAGGACTAAAATTGTTTTTTAGAGGGTCTCGTAGGTAAGTATATTGGTATATTTAGCCGCGGGAAGCCCTAATGATAGAAAAGTGTAATCTGTTCATCAGTAATCACTGATCACTGATTTTGCTCAGAAGGTCTAGACAGGTGACACTAATGACATGAAGGTAAATTATATAAAATGCAGGTATAAAGCCTGTTTGCTGAATAATGCTAATGTTCTGTAATATTCCTATTGCTATTCCATTTCATTAAATAAATAAATAAAATGTACCCTTACAAATAAATAAAAAAAATTAAGTGCTTTAATGACTCTTCTACCCCAGATTGATCTTAAGCCTGTTTCTGCCCCTGCCCCTCAGACAGCCTGTTTCTGCCCCTTTACCATGTTTGTCCAAATTAAAAGTGCATCAAGCAGCCCTCTGTTTTTTTTTTTGTTGTTTGTTTGTTTGTTTACCTTATATGGTGATTTGGGGGTGTTTCTTTATGCAAATGAGGCTTAGCACATCCTGAACACAAATAGTGTAAAACTTTGATAAGAGCGCCCCCTGGTGGCAACATATTATTAGAAGACACTGCAGGCCTCGTTCTCCTCTTTCTCTTTCGCTCTGCATATCAAAAGTGAAAGACTCTTCGGGCAAGAAGAAACGAGTCTGAAGGCAGAGATCAGTAAGTAATTATTTACAAAGCAACAAATTTTATAAATATATATTATGCATATGAATCTGGTGTACAGTCATCATGTCAGGAACTCACAGTGGTGTTTAATACCTTAGATGATTTAGATGATTATTTGGGTTATGTGATGTCCTGCATTACACTCTCATGTGACACGCAGCAGATACATGTACAGGATGATAGTACGACTGGAACACTAGTTATTCAGCTCCCATGTGCACATCTGGCTTTAACATCTGTGTGGATATAATGGTCCTATGTTTTATTATGCCTAGTGTTTTCACAATCCATTACAATTACAATTGCTGTTTTTTCTGTTTTGATCCGCCAGGTTATAAGTGAATGAGTTTTTTTATTTTTTATTTTTATTTTTTACCAAAATCACACTAACTTAATCAACATAATTCATATTGCTAAATAATGTTAACAATTGGACCTTAAATGTTAGTACATATATTTAATTATTAATAATATACATATTTGAACAATGATCAGGTATAGAGTGTGAAAGCTGTTTTACAGTTAAAATTTCCCCTTAAAATGATCAGCGGAACACTGTGATCATATAGAAAAGTGAAAGAGAAAGGCACAGGTTAGTTCCGTGATGTCCAAGTGCGTGGAGATAAGAACAGCATTCCAGAGGCAAAAAGACCAAAAGAAAACACACATGAGTTAATATTATGTGAGACGGAATGTCAGTTTCTTACTGGGGTGGAGCGCTGACCTTGTTACCTTTTCACCGATTGACATTAACAGAAAACTTAGCCGCATTAAAACATTTGAAGGTGGCTGGGGATCCACTGCAGTCGTTCGTGTGAACAATCAGCACCTGATCCTTTAAAATCAATAAATAACTATAATAACAATGCAGTCCTGACCTCGCTTCAGGTTTCCACATGTTTGGGGCATTAAAGGAGTTCCTGGGAGTCCGGCGTTTCAGGAAACTTTATACCTTGTTGGTGTCCAAGCACTAGTGAAACACTTGGATGAGTGCATTAGTGTATCAGGGAATTATATAGTGAAATAAGGGGAGGTTTTACTCTCAGAACTGTGTTCTGTTACTCTGTACAATCAAAAGTCCCGGTTTGATTTGAACGCCCTTCATATATATAATATGTAATAATATAATATAATATAATATAATATAATATAATATAATATAATATAAATGATCAGAGACGGTTTCCGTTGCTATACAGTAGCTCCATTAAATCCCTGTTCAAGTTCAGACCTGCCTGAGGGACAACACTGTGTACAGATCAACATGTATCATGTTTTCTAGGTATCATGTTTTCTAATGTTTACTGTATGTCCTTCAAGGACACCAGTGAGTTTCATTTATTCTGAATTATGTGAGCTTTTTAAACCAGTTTTACATGGCATAAAACCCAGAGAGCGGTCAGTGTTGCTCTTTAGACTCCTGGTCTCGGGTGGCTGTGGCTTCATTTTTGGTTCAAACTTGATGCAATGAGGAAGTCAAAACAAGATAGTGAGGTCATCAAAAAAGTGTCACCTCCTTTAATAAGTGCTGGTGTGCAAAAAAAAAAAGAGCTGAACTAAGAAAAAAGACTTGAAAGCAAACTGAAAATAAAGGGGAACCTGTAAAATCTTCCTAAGAGTGGATCACGGTGTCTGGAGTTAAAGGTGCAAGTGCGGGTCAACTTTAATCAGTGTCGTGTAGAACGGACAAAAACAAACAGTAACAGGAACTGGAACTTAAACTAAGCAGCTACTGTGAAAAACACAACTACACTCAAACACACACTGAAACCAGAACTTAAAGAATGCTCGAAAAGACTCGGGGGGAAAGACTCATCAACTTTGATATTTTAAGCCACAGTAACTGACTCCTTAAAGTTCCAACAACTTAAAATCTTTCAGTCTAGCGATTTTGTGTCTGACGTCATCAATGCACATGTAAACTGCCCACGTTGAATTGTTTTGATCAAGATGGTGAATTGGTCTGTCTTTGCATGATGCTGTAAGTATAATTTTTACAAATCTGGGAACCCTAAAGTTGATGTTTTTGACTTATGTCACCTGATTGTCGACAGTTTGGTGCTCTCTAGAGTTATGAATAGAATGTGTTTAGACACGCACGGGAGAAAACAAAAGCATCACTTTTTGCTACCTACTGTTTAATTCAATTCAATTCAATTTTATTTGTATAGCGCTTTTAACAATTGTCATTGTCGCAAAGCAGCTTTACACAAT
>JAOTRS010000026.1:16204688-16214786 GCA_028565755.1 Dinotopterus cunningtoni
ATTTAGGCAGAAAGACCGACCTCTCCGGCTCCCAGCTGTTTGTCCATGAAGAGTGATGAGTCCATGTATTTTCCCTTCAATTTCAGTGGAGAAGAAAAGAGACATGAAAAAAGGTCTGTACTGTAATTCAGTAATCTAAACTACATCATTTTGGTATATATTTCTTATAGTTTTCATAAAAACACTGCAATGAACAATTAATTAAATAAAAATAAAAATCGAAATATGGACCTGGGCTATTATTTATTCATAAAAGACCAACATTTATTAAAGGCAATATTTATGTAGAGTTTGTAATTTAAATATATATACATTTTTAAAGATAATATAAAGTTGATAAATAAATATTGGCAATTTTTTGTGCCATTGTTTCATGTTAGTAAACCAAATGTTAAAGAAAACTAAAAAGTATTTTCTAATAAAACTACTCATGTAAAGTACTTGAGTAAGTACTTTTTAAAATTTACTTAAGTAATATTTGCTTGAGTCCAGGATTTGTGTACTTTGCCCAACTCTCTTTAATAGTTATATATAACAGTTCAAATTGCAATATGTGTTACAATAATCAAATCGTGCAGCCGCACTGCATAAAAAATAAAAATGGGTCTCCTAGAGCTTGACCTGTAGAACTGATAAAAAAGGGACTCAAAAATTCCTTCATTGGCAGTAAAGAATGTGTTTTAGATTTACTTTATTTCCTGTCATTTGCAGTGTTGAGACAGAACGACCTCAGTGTGCGACTGTGGAACAACGAGGACACAACAAGAGCTACACACAGCAGGCAAGGGTAAGCACTGTTACTTCACACCTCCCAGGGATAAGGGTTTGAATCTCCAAGTTTCCACCCACAGACCCAAGACATTCACAGTAGGTTGACTAGTGTTTCTAAATTGGCCATAGTGTGTACATAGTGTGTTCTTGTGCCCTGCGATGGGTTAACCACTCATCCATAGTGTACCCTGTCTTGGGCTCCAAAAGACCCTATAAAGGCTAAGCACTACAGATAATGGATGGGATGTCACTTGTTAATGTTGTATCAACGGCCTGTGCTTATTCTTAATGAAATAATTGTTGAAATGTCTTTCTGGTGATTTAGGCAGAAAGACCGAACTCTCCGGCTCCCAGCTGTTTGTCCATGAAGAGTGATGAGTCCATGTATTTCCCATTCAATTTCATTGGAGGAGAAAAGAGACGTGAAAAAAGGTCTGTAATTCAGTAATCTAAACTAAATAATTTGGGTATATGTACTGTATTACAGTCTGGAATAATAGTGCCAAAGAATTAAACACATACAAATCGAAATCGCAATATGGACCAGTGCAATTATTTAATCACAAAACGCTATTACAGGTTTATTACTGTAATGCTGTAAACCTGGTTTATTACCAGTAATATACGCATAGTCTGGAATTTATGTAGTTATATAATCACATTTTGTTGCTTTGTAGCCTGAAATGAGGACAAAGATTTTGTTTTATCCAGCTGTCTGGTGAGCTGTATTGGATTTTTGCCAGACATATCGTTTGGTGTTGTGGCCAAATAATTAAATTTTAGTCTCATCTGATCACGTGTTTTTTCAAAGCTCACTCGTGACTCCATGTGGCCTTTCTTGAGAAGTGGCTTTTTTTTGCAACCCTGCCATACAAGCCACATTTGTGGAGATTTTGTGATATTGTTGACCCATTAACACAATGACCGCTCTTTGACATAAATTAGTGCAACTGCTTCAGAGTTGCTGTAGGCCTTTTGTTAGCTTCTCTGACCTGTGTCCTCTTGGATCTTTCATCCAGTTTGGAGGGACGTCCTGATCCGGGGAGGGTCTCTGTTGTACCAAATACATTCCACTTCTTAAGTTGCACTAAAGCAAAGAAAGCAAGAAAAAGGTGACAGTGGGACTGAAATGCTCCAGCTTTTCATGCTGAGCTAATCAAAATGGCCACAGCTGTTTATAGCTGGAAGTCAAATGGCTTTGTGTGGCATTTATAAGGTGATTAACTTTTACAAGTAAATAGTTTACAAGTCATTTTTCGGAGGAGGTGATTTTTTTCCAACTCAGTGATTCTGTTTTTTTCCTGATATGTTGGTGTTATATCTTTCATTTGTATGGTAAAAGTTGCACTGAGTAAATACAGCTGGATAAAACAAAAACTGTGTCTTTATTTCAGGCTGCAACGCAACAAAATGTGATTATTTTAAAGGCGGGCTTTTCTATACCCTTTGTATATACTGTATACAGTAGAATATTAAGCTGATAAATAAATATTGGCAAACATCCTCTTTCATTTGTGCCGTTATTTGGTGCTAGTCTCAATAAATACATTTGAGTAATAACTGGTACCTGTAATACCAGGGGTGGGAGGTAACTGTACATTTACTTTGTTATTCTATTTAAGTATATATTTTCACCTACTGTATCTATACATTACTTGAGTTAATTTTATTAGAGAAGTTAGTTTTATTTAGTTTTATTAGAGAATACATTTTACTTTTACTTCACTCAAAAGTAAAGCAAATATCTGTACTTTTACTTAACTGCATTTCTGCAGTGGTGTGTAGTATTTGAAGCGGGAATTTGGCTATTATGCATATTTGCGTGACTTGCTTTTTTCTTCGAGATGAAAACAGCACGTTCACAATCGGGAAGAAGAGAGAGAGAGAAAGTGAGAGATTTATAATGAAAAAGGCTACTGTGAGCTAATACACCCTGTGTAATTTTGAAGGTTAATACTTTTGAACTTTTACTCAGGTACGTGTGTAAATAGAGGACTTCTACTTTTACTTGAGTAATATTTGCCCCAGGAAATCTTTACTTTTTCTTAAATACAGGATTTATATACTTACATACATGTAGCCCTGCTGCATAATAATAAAATCGGGTCTCCTAGTAGACCTTGACCAGCAAAACTGAATAAAAAAACTTTAATTAAAGAAACACATAGAATTCCTTCTTTAGCAGTGAATGAAGTCTGTTAGATTTACTTTATTTCCTGTCATTTGCAGTGTCGAGACAGAACGACCACAATCACCATCATCTAGCAATGTCCCTGTGGACAGTGACAAGTCAATAGAACTGAACCAGAATGATGGGGAAACTCTTCTGCATTTGCACCCATCAGCCTCTGTACCGGCGATGAACACATCGCAAGAGCTGAAACCCTGCCGGCAGCACCGCATGCCACTGGACATTTATTGCAGGACAGATCAGAACCTGATCTGTAAACAATGTGCGACTGTGGAACATCGAGGTCACAACAAGAGCTACACACAGCAGGCAAGGGTAAGGCAAAGAACCAAAAACACATCTGGACAAACCTAAATGTTTAATAGAAAGCTAAACCATTACACACATTTCTAAATATTTTATGGTGAAAAGTTTATGTGGCACATCTGACATCCAAGGCCCTGAAGATGAGCTGCTACTGTAGAACAACGAACCTGTGATGTGCTCTTACAGCTGTTTTAGAAAATTAATCAGCCCCCTCTGACTTGTACTATACTGTACCTATGATTTGAAATTTGCTTTAGGATCAATTAAGTATCTTTTTTACAGGCCCTGCTGGATCTAGACACGTTGTCTCTACTCGAGCAAACACTAAACAGTGTAGACACAAACAAGTTCATGGGGTATCTGTGCCAAAATTACCCAGAATGCTTTGAGGCTCCTCAAGTAACTTATGATACCCAGGAAGCATCTAAACTCGTTCTGGAGAGATTTGGCTGTGAAGCAGCTCCAAAGGTTGCTCTAAAGGTCTTGCTGGAGTTAGGTACGATCTAACATCTGTTTACTCAGGCACTTCCAGTTAGTGTGGTCTTCATTTCATTTGATTGGTTTATTTTTTCTTTTCATAGGGAAAAGTCAAAATACCATCCAAGACTGTCTAAAGTCTAAGCTACAGGGTCATCTTAAATCTAAATTCCAGTGCATACTTGAAGGAAACGCTCAGCAGGGGAACCCGATTTTTCTGAACGATATCTTCACCGACCTTCTCATCACAGAAGGAGGGGATGGAGCTATCAATAAAGAGCATGAGATCAGGCAGATCGAGGATACGTGCAAGAACAAGGGAATGGAAGAGATTGTGATAAAGTGCAACGATATTTTCCAACCTTTACCCGGACAGAACAAGCGCATTCGGACTGTGCTAACCAAGGGCATTGCTGGGATTGGCAAAACTGTATCTGTACACAAATTCATTTTGGACTGGGCAGAAGGGAAAGCGAACCATGATATCCATTACATCTTTCCGCTTCCTTTCCGTGACCTGAATTTGAAAGGAAAAGGCGAATATAGTCTGATGCAGCTGATTCATCAATACTTTCCAGAACTTAAAGAACTCAAAATCATAAGGAGTGAGGAAGTGAAAACAGTGTTCATCTTCGACGGCCTGGACGAGTGCCGTCTTCCCCTGAATTTCAGGAACAATGAGATGTGCTGTGATCTTACAAAGATAATCTCTGTAGATGTCCTCCTAACAAACCTCATTCGGGGAAACCTACTGCCATCTGCTCTTCTCTGGGTAACCTCCAGACCAGCGGCAGCAAATCAGATCCCTCCTGAGTGCATAGATCAGGTTACTGAGGTCCGAGGGTTTGATGACTCTGAGAAAGAGGAGTACTTCCGAAAGCGGTTCAGTGATCCAGGCCTTGCGGAGAAAATGATTGCACACATAAAGTCTTCAAGGAGCCTCCACATTATGTGCCATATTCCTGTCTTCTGCTGGATATCTGCCACAGTTTTGGAGAAGATGTTGGGCCAATCAGACATGGAGGTACCTAAAACACTGACCCAGATGTACACCCACTTTCTTCTCATTCAGACACATTTGAAAAACAAGAAATACCATGGAGTGAGTCAGGACAACATGGATCTCTCCGAATCTGACAAAGAGATGATATTTAAACTGGCCAAGCTAGCGTTTCTGCAGTTAGAGAAGGGGAATCTAATTTTCTACGAAAACGATTTGATCGAATGTGACATAGATGTCGGCAAAGCAACCGAGTACTCTGCGATTTGCACAGAGATTTTCAAAGAAGAGTTCGGATTGTACCGAGAGAAGGTCTTCTGCTTTGTACATCTGAGCATTCAGGAGCACTTAGCTGCTGTGTATGTGCAACTGAAATTTACAGACAGCCACGTAAACATACTCCAAGAAAACAGTCAAAGCCAAATGGTCAAGCTGTCCGATTTGCACAAGAGCGCTGTGGACAGAGCTTTGAAAAGTGAGAACGGACACTTCGACCTTTTCCTGCGCTTTCTTCTCGGTCTATCACTCGATTCCAATCAGGCTCTCCTGAGAGGTCTGCTCCCAAAAGTGTGTTTGGAGAGTGTGGAGGAAACCGTGGACTACATCAAGGAGAAGATCAGAATGGAGTCATCGGCAGAAAGGACTATTAACCTTTTCCACTGTCTGAATGAACTCAATTATAATTCGTTGGTGGAAGAAATTCATAATTTCTTGAAATCAGGCAAGCAATCAGAGACAGAGCTTAAACCTGACCAGTGCTCAGCTCTGGCCTACGTGCTGCTAACGTCAGAGGACGTGATGAATGAGTTCGACTTAAAGATGTGTAACACGTCTGCTGAGGGATATCGGAGACTGTTACCCGTTGTCAAGACTTCTAAGAAAGCCAGGTAAGTTTCCACACAGAAACTGTAAAATATCTCAGAGAAGTTGCTCATCTCAGGTTCACAGCTTATGCCTTGTCTCTTAGACCTTGTTCAGACTGCCGGCCCAAATCCCCAAAAATTTTGTCATATCCAGATTGGAATCATGTAGTCTGAACTAGAATCAGATTTGAATCAGATCGGATTCTTAAAGATGGGTCTCAGCCTGGACGATTTTCCTCTTCGAACCGGATTTCAGACTATACTCGCAACCTGAAAGTTCATACATGGTATGAGGCATGGATCCCTGGTGAAAACTTGTTGAAAAATAAGCATGGAGATGATGGATGAAATGGAGGGGGAAGAATAATAATTTTTAAAATAAGATAATAAGAAGTAAAATAAGGAGAAAATTAAGCTGTTACAACGGTTGCGGAGGGTCTTCTTTCCGCTTTTGGCGCTATTACTGCTAAATAATAGCGGTACTGTATGTATGGTACGGTACAGTATGTAAAAGCTGCGCCCTTGAATTTGGCTAAATTAACTGTATTTTCAGAAAGAGCGTCTGGCTTAATGCTTAATGGAGTAGTTTCTGGATAGAGGACAAAGTGAAATTTGGGAGGATGCATCATTACAGGCAAAAGAAAGGTACAGATACAGTGTAATATACTGTATGAAGTAATAATGTGCTGCATGCAAGACTCCGGCATCATTACCACAGCAACTAGTGTGGATACTGTAGGTCGACGATGCATCAGATTTGGGCTGCCGGTCTGAACAGAGCCAAATCCGATCCGATCAATTTCAAATAATAATGTGAACAGTCAGTCCTCAAAATCAGATTTTTGAAACATTGGATTTGCCTTCAGTCTGAACAAGGCCTTAGCTTTTGCATTTTCTTTTTAAATAAACCACTTGCTCTGGCGTCCGACTCTCGAATCCTTGACGTTTCCTTAAACAAACCTCTTGGACCCTTGAGCTATCATTCCCAAGCCATGCCATTGTTGCTGAAATCTCTGTTTATCTCTCAACACTTCACAGGCTTGCTGGTGTCAACCTCACAGATGAGTCCTGTGAGACCCTGGCTTCGATTCTCAAGTCCACTAACTCACACCTGGTGGACCTGGACCTCAGCTTTAACAGTTTGGGAGATTTAGGAGTGAAACTCCTCTGTAGCGGCCTCTCAGATCCACACAGCAAACTAGAGAAGCTGACTCTCAGTCACAACGAGCTCGGAGATATAGGAGTGAAGATGCTGTGTGACTGTCTGATGAGCCCACACTGTAAACTGCAGACACTTGGGTTTGTAATTATTTCACTTATGTTTGCAATAGTAATGGTATTTGAAGCAATGTTTCCTATTATCATTTCAGTAAAGTCTTAGATGGTACGAAGCAATTAGCAGGTCACACAATTGGACATTTCCTAGCAAACCGTCTGAGTGTTGAGTCACTGAACTACTATATTTATGTTTGTGTAAATTTTACACTTTTTGTAGATTGGCTGGAACAAACTTCTCAGAGCAGTCTTGTGAATTAATGGCTTCAGTCTTCCAATCTGCTAACTCGCACCTGAACGAGCTCGACCTTGGGTGCAATAAAGACATAAAAGATTCCGGAGTGAAGCTTCTCTCTGCTGGACTGATTAGTTTACAGTGTAAACTTGAGAAACTCAGGTTAGTTTACAATAATCTACATTCTGTGTTTATTAATAAATAATAAATAAACAAAGTAGGTTAAGGTAAAAACATAAAAACAAACTGAAACTGTTTCTGTCACTCTGTATGTACTGTAGGTTAGACAGATGTGACCTCAGCCATGAATCATGTGAAGCACTGAAAGCTGCTCTCCAGTCACCCGGCTCATGCCTGAGACAGCTGGACCTCAGCTACAACAACCTTGGAGACTCTGGAGTGCAACATCTCTGTGATGGACTCACACATCCAAACTGTAATCTGGAGTTAATGGATCTGAGCTACAACACCCTCGGACATTCCGGTGTAACACTGGTGTCGACTGGACTGATGAGTCCAGACTGCAACCTCAAGAGTATAAGGTTAAGCAGCACAGGTTTCTTTTAAAATTTAAAGCAATCTGATTCTAAAGCTTGATATTCCACATAATCTCATGTATGCAGAAGAGGGCAGATAGACATTTCGTCATAGTGCATTACACTATCATGTGGTGCAATAGTACAACATTTGGGAGACAATTTGAGTAAAATTGGACTGAGAAATCCGTTCCAAGCCCTAATACAGTAGAGAAGGTGTACTGGATTGGATTAGACTGGACCCTTAGGTCACTGGTTCGAAGGACTCATAATTAGTTGCAGTGGTGGCTCAAACTGTCGGTTTCTGATTGGAAGCCCCAGCATCGCCAAGTTGCCACTGTTAAGCCCTTGAGCAAGGCCCTTAGCACTATCTTCTCCAGGGATGCTGTATCCAGGCTGCCCCTGTGCTCTGACCCCATTTTCCTAACTGGGATATGCAAGAATTACAATTTCCCTTTGGGATTTATACAATACTAATTATTATTACTTTTTAAATAATCACTGATTTGAGGATCGATGCACTGTAGATGAACAGGAGCAGAACTAGTGGTGTGGAATCGACATAGAGTGTTGCAAATGTTGCCTACAGTATGTGATGAAATGTTCAATGGTATGTGTCATCTGTAGACTTGCTGATGTCGGTGTATCAGAGGAGACGTGTGAAACTCTGGCCTTGGCTCTACAGTCTGAAAATCCACACCTCAGAGAACTCGATCTCAGCAACAACTACATCGGGGATTCAGGACTGGAGCGGCTCTGTGCCGGATTAATCAGCCCGAACTGCTCCCTCACGAAACTAAGGTCAATGCTATGTCTATGTTTTTATTTATATACTGCATGTTATCAAAGAATGAAGGGAACTTGCTTGAAGTTAGAATTGTTGTTACAGTATGTAGGCTATAATGATTTCAGACTGACTCTTTGTTACTATGTGTAATGTATTTCTTTTCCCTGCTGCAGTCTGCGATGGTGTAATCTCACAGAGAGTTCCTGCTCAAACCTGGCCTCAGTTCTGAGATCCCACACGCGTTTGACCGAACTGGAGCTCAGAGACAACGATGTGCAAGATTCAGGGCTGAAGATGCTCTGTACCGGTCTTCAGGATCCGGGATGCTCACTGCAGAAACTGGGGTAAGATAAAGACATACAGTGTAAATATCTTGAATCTAGTTAAATAGGTGGTCGGAGCAGTCGTGATGGCAGCCGACCTCACCGGCGCCATCTTGGATCTGGATTAAATGGCCTTAATAATCTTATATTTAGCATTTCTAAGAAAGCACTTTTTTCAGCCTATGAGGTGTGTGTTGGTTATGTATTTATTTTTTGTGAAGAAAGCGTAATCGTTGTTCCTCTGCAGTCTTTCAGGGTGCTGCGTTACAGAAGACGGCTGCTTGGCTCTAGCTTTGGCTTTAAACACAGATCTCTCGCAGCTCAGAGAGCTAGACCTGAGCTACAATCATCCCGGAGAGTCAGGCGTCAGACAGCTGTCTGCTGTACGGGATGATCCAGACCGTAAACTGGAGAAACTCAGGTGAGTGAAGAGCAGACTGTGGGTCAAAGTCAAAGCAAAGATTGTCAAGTCCAAGATCAGGACAAGCCAAGATCAAGTCAAAAATGAAAAAGAAAGAGTCAAGATTCAGACTGAAAACAACTAAAACTTCAAAGGGTGAATAACACAACACAGTTCTGAGAGTAAAAACTCCCTTTATTTCTCTATATAATCCCCTGATACACTAATGCACTTATCCCAGTGTCTCACTAGTGCTTGGACACCATCAAGGGAGAAAGTCAGAGCCAAGATCAAACTGTCTGATCGGACTGCATGTTTGAAACGCCGGAACTCATTTAATTTTCCAAACATGTGAAAACGTCTTGTAGTGAGGTCAGGACTGTAGGGGGATGTGACGATAAAAGTTCCTGTAACGTGCAAGTGGTTTACACAACTGTTGCAAGTTTGCGACGAGTTATCCGTTGATTTTCAGCGATCAGGCGTTCCACCCACTGAATGTTCACAGGAATCTTGGCTCTAGCTTTGGCTTTCACCAGAAGTTTCAGTTTGATTTGGACGCCCCTCGTAGGTACTTCAGATACTCTGCTTACATCGTATATTAATTCAAAGTTTAAGTAGACTACTGTATGTTTTCTAGAAAACACACAAACAAAACAACATGAACATGAGCTCGCATTTAAGACCAAGATCATATTTAGCATGTAATAACTGATAGGGTTTTAGCCTCAGAATGCATAATTAAAATCTTTATGTATAGGACTATTAACTCTACTGTACATATGAAACATAATGAAATGTGGGACTTAAAAACGACTATTCATATAAGGATACTCGATTTGTTTTATTTATTTATTTACCCATCATCATTTGGGTGATAACTAATAGCAGGGATGGATTTGTGGTCATACTGTATGACATAAGGCTGAAAGTTCAG
>JAOTRS010000026.1:16232417-16249414 GCA_028565755.1 Dinotopterus cunningtoni
ATTTAGAACTTTTTGGTATTTATGAGTTTGTAGAAATGACACTTTTCAAGTTAGCTGAACAAGTTTGATATTTTAAGCCACAGTAACTGATTCCTTAAAGTTCCAACAACTTAAAATCTTTCAGCCTAGCGATTATATGTCTGGCATCATCATTGCACATGTAAACTGCCCACGTTGAATTGTTTTGATCAAGATGGTGGATTGGTCTGATGCTGTAAATATAATTTTTACAAATCTGAGGACGCTAACAGATCACTGGTGGCTCGGTGGTAGGTGTTTCGCCTGCCATGCGAATGGGCTGGGTTCGATTCCCAGCCACTGGATGAAGTGCCTGTCCCAAGCCCAGATAAAAATGGGAAGGTTGTTTTCAGAAGGGCATCTGGCGTAAAAACTTGTGACAAACCGCTGTGGTGACCTATTGCCAGGAGCAGGTGAAAGACCAACAACAATTTATTTGATTTGCAATAACTAAAAAAAATTATAGTATGAGTTAGGCTACTCAGTAATGCAAGTAAAGAACGATTAATATGAATGAGTACAATAAACTCAAAAACTGATAGTTCTGTTTATTTAACAGAACTAAGTTCTTTTGAAACATCATAACTTAAAAAAAATTGATGTAACTGATTACCTCAAATGTTTTGAGTTTTGCCAATTTCTTCAGGTTTACAGTGTAGAGTAAGCCTGTGTAGAAAAAGCTAGCGTAGAACTTTGAGAAAAAAAACTTTAAGTTGAACTTTAAGTAAATTTTAATAAATTGCATAGAACTTTGAAAAGCCTTTGAGTAAAACAGTGAGGGGAAACAACTTGGAGTAGAAGTTTGAGAAAAGCTAGGATAGAACTACAGTAGCTACTTAAAGTAGAACTTCTACTTTTACTTAAGTAAATTTTATGTAGAATTTAAACGTTAAAAAATGCATAGAACTTGTGGAAACAGTGAGGGAAACATCTTACAGTAGAACTTTTGAGAAAAAAGTCAAAGTAGAACTTTGGAGAAAAGGAAAAAAAAACTTTAAGTAAAACTTTGAAAAGACTTTGAGTAGCACTTTTCACCTCTCTGACTGCTCTGAAAGCATCTACCTTTTCCCGCCATGTGGATGTTTATTTTAGTTTGATTTACATTCAGTCATTCGGTCTTAAAGCCAGTTCTTATCGCTGGCCAGTTTAAACAACAAACACACAAACGTTCACCCCGGTGTACATGAACATTGATTTAATAACACTTCATCTTCCTGATGAAGTCCGAGCTCCACAAATCTTTCCCTGCCGCTCTCTGCACCTGTCCCTGCGTCTATCTTGTCTTCACAGACAGGGTCAGCGCCGCAGGTTGCCCTCCTGCCCCGTCTGTCTGATCAGACAGTCATATGTAGTGTGTCTGGTTTTGACGTACGACGAGGGGGTTTTAATTCTCAGAGCTGTACGCTGGTCTGGGAGCCGCTGAAGCTGAAGTGACGGACGAGTGCTGGAGTCGAGCTGCACCAAACACCAGGGGTTAAAGATAAACCAGGTCAGCCCTGTTAGCCTCCAATTATCTCTGTTTGACCAGAGGGGGGGTCAAGTAGAATCCAAAAAAGGGCAGGGTTTCTCGTGTGTGTGTGTGTGTGTGTGTGTGAGAGAGAGAGAGTTAAAGCAATATACATTCCATGTCCTGGCTCCAGAAATACACAATACACACTGATTCAGGTGGCTGTGTGTGTATCAGAGACCTTGGAGTAGTAGCAAGACTCCATATGTGTGTGTGTGTGTGTGTGTGTGTGTGGTTGTGTGTGGTGTGTGTCCACTTTATCTTCAGCTCCTCACTCCCACAACGGATTCCCAGACTGCCTTGCTGTGTGTGTATGTGTGAGGGAAGGAGGGTGGAACCATGAGCCAGACTCACTCTCAGTCTCAGAGAGAGTGTGTGTGTGTGCGTGCTTGTGTGTGTGTATGTGTGTGTGTGGCTTCAAGGCCGTGAGATGTGTCCTGAGCTCTATTAACTCTTCCCCGGGGCAGTTCGTGTCAGATCGCAGCTCCAGAGCGAGCGAAGCAGTCGAGTCGTCCGTCTTACAGTAAGATTCTCACACACTTATTTATTTCACACACTTTTTATAAATCTTAACCCGAGTGTCGTCTGTGACTCGTCCTGGTCATGGTGGTGTTCAGTGCTGTGTAATGATATTGTGTGTGTGTGTGTGTGTGTGTGTGTGTGTGTGTGTGTGTGTAATTTATCGTACGGCTTAAAGAATGTTGCACTGTTGTTTACATCAATTATTGTTTTATCTAACGAGGTCTTTAATTACTCTATCTCAAACACACATACACACACACACACACACACACACACACACTTGTGCACAGCTGTCTTCTTGTCTTCTTCTAATCGTTAATCAGTTATCTGATATTCTCATTTGGGCGTCTCGGGGAGTATTTTAAAATATTCTCAGAGTCATTTCACTAATTGTTTGTAATTATGGCTAAAACAAACCGCGTGAAGTTTATTCCACTAGTCGTTTTTCGTTCCAGATGTGAATACGGATTCATGAGTGTGTTACATCACCACGTACGGTAAATGAGATTAATTAGATGTTGCCTTTTAATTGAGATGTGGCTTGTAATGTTTGTAGCTGTAACGTTACAAATTGTTAACACAAACTCACACATGGTTAGCGCGATATTAGCAACATTCTATTGCACTTGTATAATGTTGCGTAATAAGATCATACAGATAAATCACTCATACAGATTCCTACGTGTAAACACAGCCCTCGGGTTTACGGTTTTTAATGCCTTGTGCGGCGCTGTCCCGACTCGAGCTTGTTAATTGTTGTTGTGTGTTTATGAGCTGCGTGACGCTAGCTCTCCGGGATCATTATTATATGTGTGACTCATCGCTCGGTGTCGATTAACTCACACACGGTTCGAGCGAGACGTCACACGTGGCTCTGACTCACGCTCGGTTTCATACCTTCAGTCGTCCTTTATTCCATATCCGGGACGTTAACCAGCATTTCTCACATCTCGAGTGTAAGAAGCGTGATGTGTCATTGTGTCATCGATTCACCCGTGAGGTCATGTGGTACAGCGTCTCTCTGCTGATTGGTCGGCGAGAAAAAAAGTAGGAATTTGAGTGTATGTTCATGTGCAAATGCTGCAGCGACTTCAACTGATAAACCAATCAGACACAGAGAGAGAGAGAGAGAGAGAGAGAGAAAGAGAGAGAGAGAAGAGAAATAAAACATGATTGATTAATTGATTGATTAATTAATTGATTGACCGATAAAAAGAAAGACAAAGAAAGTAAAAGAAAGAAAGAGAGAGACACATGGTGACAGCAATAGAGAAAATGAATACAGGGAGAAGAGAAAAATCAGTATACAGTAGATAGATAGATAGATAGATAGATAGATAGATAGATAGATAGATAGATAGATAGATAGAAAAGGAAACTGATAAAGAGAGAAAGACTAGAAAGGGAAAAGTGAGAAAGAAAGAGAATGAATTCAGACACTGGAAAGAGAGAAATAAAACATGATAGTTAGATGTGGAGAAATCAATAGATAGATAGATAGATAGATAGATAGATAGATAGATAGAATAGAAAGAAAGAAAGACTACAAAGAGAAGAGAGAAATAAAAATGATATATAGATCAGAGAGAAAAAGAAAGTGATTAAAAGAGAGGAGAGACTCAGAAGGAAAAAAGCTAGAAAGTGAAAAAAGAATAGAGAAAAAGAAAGAGAATGAATTCAGACACAAGGACGAGAGAAATAAAAATTATAGACAGATGTGGAGAAATCTATAGATAGATGGAGTATAGACAGCAATAAAGAGAAAGGTAGAGAGGCAGTGAGGAAAAAAGAAAGATTTACAGCAGGAAAATGGACGGATAAAGAATAGACAGTGTGAGAGAAAGAAAGATGGAGGTGTGTGAGGTGTGTGTGTGTGTGTGAGGCGGAGCGGGTGCTGCTGCTGCTGCTGTGAGATCGGGGTGTTACATTCCACAGGTGGGTGAGTGTGTGTGTGGAGAGAGGACACAGCTGGGCTTTGTGTTCCTCAGCAAATACACTGATGCGCTGAACCTGCCACACACACACATACACACACACGCACACACACACACACATTTATTCAGTTTGATTGCCCCCGGTCCCATCACCCTTGAGTTCCTCCAAGCCGTTGCGTGATCACACTGCAGCTCCGAGGCTTTATCACGGTGCACTCACTCAGCACGGCGCCCCCGCAGGCCAAACATCAAACTGCAGCTCTGTCGCTCGCTCCATCGGCACGTAGTAGCGTAGTAGCTCCAGTTCTAAACAGGAGAAGAAAATGACACACACTTGGCTAATCGGCTGAATCTGTGTGTGTGTGTGTGTGTGTGTGTGTGTGTCATTTTAAAACAGTTTGAAGATCGAACAAGAGAAAACAATTTACAGCAGCGATCACAAGCAGAAAATGAGTGTGTTATTGTTTATCATGAGCAAACAAACAGTGCAAACACATACACACACACACACACACACACATACAGAGCGCTTGTTTTTATTCCACTGTAAGCCTGAGTTACGATTATGGGAACAGACCAAAGGGCGCACGCTCGGCAGCCTAATTAACGTCAATCGCCGTTATCAGATCCACGCGTCTCTCTGGGGATCGCTAAATCTCCTCCTCCTTCAGGAGTTTTCTAGAAGCTTGCGCAACCAAAAGTTATTTTAAGTGACTTCTTATTTACAACAACAGGAAAATCATGATGTGTTTTTGAAGTGTTTATGGCCGCGGACGGCACCGCAGACCCGACCCGCAGAGGACGTAAACAAAATGCTGTTTATCGATCTGGCGGTCAGATCGGGTAAACAAGACCCGGACCCGAGCACTCCTCTCTGTCAGATCGTGTACCACATAATGATTCCCACATCCGAGAGAACGCTCAGGAAGCTCACAAGAGCAGGACGGCACGCCGCGGGTTCTCCGAACAGATTTATACCGCAGGCAGGTCGTGTTCTCAGATCTGATTGGTCGGGAGATGTGAACTGGTTTTCACGTAACAGCAGTTTTATAGCTTTAACACTTTAACATTTCTATTGTAACAGTCTGTGGTACTGTGCAAAAGTTTTGACCCCCCCCCCTTTTTTTTGCTCCTTCCACCTCTGCTATATATATATATGTATACAGAGTCACAGGGGGCCTGGAACCTATCCCATGAGACTTAGGGCACAAGGCCAATTTTCCTCCATCCACACTAGCACACTCACATGCTACAGGGCAATTTACGAACCTCCAATTAGCCTAATCTGCATATCTTTGGACTGTGGGAGGAAACCGGAGTACCCAGAGGAAACCCCTTCAAGCACGGGGAGAACATGCAAACTCCATGCACACAGAGACGGGAATCAAACCTGGCTGGGAATCGAACCCGGACCCTGAAGGCGACAGTGCTAACCACTACACCACCGTGCCATCTTATTTCTTCCTATTAAATAAAATTTAACAATGTAGATTAAATAAAAAAATTGGAATAAACAATTTTACTGCAAGAGGCTGCAAAGTGCCTAACGACAATTTAAAAACTAGTTGTTTATGTAACAACCTCAGCAGCGACCTCATCTCCACCCTCGTCTGTTCCAACCACTCAGCATTCAGCATCAGCAGTAAACTAATCACCGCCTGATCATCTGTCATCATCTCCACCTGTTTCTCACTGGGTCAGGCCTTAAGTTAGATGTTATAACATTCCTCTGAAACTGCTCTGGTACAGGGACTGGACTGGAAATGAGAGACAGGAGGAAGCCTGGGGAGCTACCCCTCAAGACTAAATTAAATAATACAAGAAATTCTGGAGCTTTGGAAGCAAAATATCAAGACTTTTGTATAGTACTGTTTATATAAATGGATAAAACGTACAACATGTCTTCTTTAATGTAATGTAATGTGACTTGTGTGGTGTAAGAGGAATAAAACACCTGGGGACGTGCTGTTAGAGGAGATGAACCAGCTTCCAGGTGTTAACTGTGACTTGGCTTCATCACACTATTGTTCTAGTCTAATAGCATGACAATAAATGTTTTTGTTCCCCTTAAACAAAAACAGCAGTTTGTAATTTCGCTCTATTCGCAGTATTGGCTTAAACAATTACGGCTCTGGGTTACTGATCAGTAGGTTGAGGGTTCGAGCCCCACCACTGCCTTTAAACCACGCTTTTTGCACCACCTCAACCTGAAGAGATACGGCACATGCTAACGACTCAGGAACGGAAGGTTGCAGGAGTGTAGAACGGAGCCGCTAGAAGTTCCTCGTAGAGAGAACCCGTGAAAAATCAACAGCATCCCTGCAGAGTACCCTCGTTAACTCTGAATAACTGATCTGTAAAATGAAAAGGGAGAAGAATCTTTACAAATCCAGGCTAGGATTTTGTACATCGTTACTCGGGTCTACAAATCCAAATGCACAGCTCAGCTTTGCTACTAACCAGAGCGTTAAAATGGCTGATTCTTAATTAATGCTAATTACACATCAGTAAATAAGGACCAAATACAATTTAAAAAATCATGAAAAGTTCATATTTCTATTTATAGTTTTTAATTTTATTCATCCTTGTGTGTGTGTGAGTTAAGTAGATAAGTATGAAATTCTTTCTGATGTAATTTACATTACGCCTCACCCACAAAACACCAGGGAGCTGAAAATGACAAAATAGTGACCAAGCAGTGAAAGAGCGCCCCTTAAAGGTGCTGTACGCTAAATCTTCCAATAGCGCACCTCGGCAATGGCTCTTAACTCTTCCTCCTTCCTTGACGTGCCATTTCTTCACATAAGTAAGTTTCCTTAAAGCATTTTATAATGATTGCCCCTGGATCGTTTCCGAGAACACTCGACCCCAAAGTCTGGTTCATCTTGATCAGTGAGAACACAATGGTTTCACGCTCAGGAACCGTGCCAAGTCTGCTTGAAGAGGTGGTTCTGGGCACAGTTCAGCATACTCAGGAACGGATGGAATTAGACATGGACGTCAATCTTACCTGAGAACAGAGGTAGACTGCTGTTTAGTCGTGACCTCATCAGTGCCGTCGGTTTCCTCTGAAATGTTCATGTTTACGTGGCACACGCCAATCTCACCCTCTGACCAGCACAGCCAGAGCTGATACAGTAGGAAGGCATGCGAGAGCGTCGCTCTGGACATTTTTCCCAAAATATCAATAACATAGGCATCATGCAAAAGTTTCTTTTCTTGTCGTGTGTTTGATGTAAACAAAATGCTGTTTATCGATCTGGCGGTCAGATCGGGTAAACAAGACCCGGACCCGAGCACTCCTCTCTGTCAGATCGTGTACCACATAATGATTCCCACATCCGAGAGAACGCTCAGGAAGCTCACAAGAGCAGGACGGCACGCCGCGGGTTCTCCGAACAGATTTATACCGCAGGCAGGTCGTGTTCTCAGATCTGATTGGTCGGGAGATGTGAACTGGTTTTCACGTAACAGCAGTTTTATAGCTTTAACACTTTAACATTTCTATTGTAACAGTCTGTGGTACTGTGCAAAAGTTTTGACCCCCCCCCCTTTTTTTTGCTCCTTCCACCTCTGCTATATATATATATGTATACAGAGTCACAGGGGGCCTGGAACCTATCCCATGAGACTTAGGGCACAAGGCCAATTTTCCTCCATCCACACTAGCACACTCACATGCTACAGGGCAATTTACGAACCTCCAATTAGCCTAATCTGCATATCTTTGGACTGTGGGAGGAAACCGGAGTACCCAGAGGAAACCCCTTCAAGCACGGGGAGAACATGCAAACTCCATGCACACAGAGACGGGAATCAAACCTGGCTGGGAATCGAACCCGGACCCTGAAGGCGACAGTGCTAACCACTACACCACCGTGCCATCTTATTTCTTCCTATTAAATAAAATTTAACAATGTAGATTAAATAAAAAAATTGGAATAAACAATTTTACTGCAAGAGGCTGCAAAGTGCCTAACGACAATTTAAAAACTAGTTGTTTATGTAACAACCTCAGCAGCGACCTCATCTCCACCCTCGTCTGTTCCAACCACTCAGCATTCAGCATCAGCAGTAAACTAATCACCGCCTGATCATCTGTCATCATCTCCACCTGTTTCTCACTGGGTCAGGCCTTAAGTTAGATGTTATAACATTCCTCTGAAACTGCTCTGGTACAGGGACTGGACTGGAAATGAGAGACAGGAGGAAGCCTGGGGAGCTACCCCTCAAGACTAAATTAAATAATACAAGAAATTCTGGAGCTTTGGAAGCAAAATATCAAGACTTTTGTATAGTACTGTTTATATAAATGGATAAAACGTACAACATGTCTTCTTTAATGTAATGTAATGTGACTTGTGTGGTGTAAGAGGAATAAAACACCTGGGGACGTGCTGTTAGAGGAGATGAACCAGCTTCCAGGTGTTAACTGTGACTTGGCTTCATCACACTATTGTTCTAGTCTAATAGCATGACAATAAATGTTTTTGTTCCCCTTAAACAAAAACAGCAGTTTGTAATTTCGCTCTATTCGCAGTATTGGCTTAAACAATTACGGCTCTGGGTTACTGATCAGTAGGTTGAGGGTTCGAGCCCCACCACTGCCTTTAAACCACGCTTTTTGCACCACCTCAACCTGAAGAGATACGGCACATGCTAACGACTCAGGAACGGAAGGTTGCAGGAGTGTAGAACGGAGCCGCTAGAAGTTCCTCGTAGAGAGAACCCGTGAAAAATCAACAGCATCCCTGCAGAGTACCCTCGTTAACTCTGAATAACTGATCTGTAAAATGAAAAGGGAGAAGAATCTTTACAAATCCAGGCTAGGATTTTGTACATCGTTACTCGGGTCTACAAATCCAAATGCACAGCTCAGCTTTGCTACTAACCAGAGCGTTAAAATGGCTGATTCTTAATTAATGCTAATTACACATCAGTAAATAAGGACCAAATACAATTTAAAAAATCATGAAAAGTTCATATTTCTATTTATAGTTTTTAATTTTATTCATCCTTGTGTGTGTGTGAGTTAAGTAGATAAGTATGAAATTCTTTCTGATGTAATTTACATTACGCCTCACCCACAAAACACCAGGGAGCTGAAAATGACAAAATAGTGACCAAGCAGTGAAAGAGCGCCCCTTAAAGGTGCTGTACGCTAAATCTTCCAATAGCGCACCTCGGCAATGGCTCTTAACTCTTCCTCCTTCCTTGACGTGCCATTTCTTCACATAAGTAAGTTTCCTTAAAGCATTTTATAATGATTGCCCCTGGATCGTTTCCGAGAACACTCGACCCCAAAGTCTGGTTCATCTTGATCAGTGAGAACACAATGGTTTCACGCTCAGGAACCGTGCCAAGTCTGCTTGAAGAGGTGGTTCTGGGCACAGTTCAGCATACTCAGGAACGGATGGAATTAGACATGGACGTCAATCTTACCTGAGAACAGAGGTAGACTGCTGTTTAGTCGTGACCTCATCAGTGCCGTCGGTTTCCTCTGAAATGTTCATGTTTACGTGGCACACGCCAATCTCACCCTCTGACCAGCACAGCCAGAGCTGATACAGTAGGAAGGCATGCGAGAGCGTCGCTCTGGACATTTTTCCCAAAATATCAATAACATAGGCATCATGCAAAAGTTTCTTTTCTTGTCGTGTGTTTGATGGCGGCTCACAAACCAAGTAGGCGCCCCCTGCTGTATCGGAGAGTGTAAACAGCAAGTGTACCCGAGTACGGAGAGCAAAAAACAATGTGAAATGTTTTTGGTAAAATTCCTCATCAGTTTTCACACCGACGTCCACCTAGAACTTTTCCCATAAGTAAGTGACGCCTCTGTAAGATCCCGAAGAACGCTGTAAGGTTTTCAGATTGATTGAAGTGAGGTAGAAAACACGCAAGCTGCTGACAGTCTCAAGCTCAGGAGACAGGCGGGAAGCCGTGTGTGTCCGTCAATCTGTCTGTGTGTGAGTGAGTTAATGTGTGAGTAAGTGTGTGTGTGTGTGTGTGTGTGTGTGTGTGTGTGTGTGTGTGTGTGTGGGTCAGGGATTCCCCTGATGAGATTCAGGAGCGTGCCATTGTTCCACCGACGGCATTCTAATGTCTTTCTCCCCCTCTCCTTTAACAAAAGCAATAGAATAATCCATTGGTACGGCCTGGACAATGGGGGGGTTAGGGGTGGGTAGGAGGGGTAAAGAGTTAAAGAAATGAAGGAAGGAGGGGGGGGAACCCTGCAGGGCAAAACCGGGTGGTGTGTGTTGGGGGGGGTGTCATTGTTGTGTGCAGGTCAGGTTGTGTGTGTTTTTTCAGCGGTGAAGGAAGTCGAGTGACTGGACGAATGGGAGTGAACGAGGGGTGGAGAGACAGAGAGAGAGAGAGAGAGAGAGGGAAAGAGGGAGGAGAGCTTTACTGCCGCTCTCACACTCCCTCAGGACGACTCGCACAGCTGACTCTCTGAGTTTTTGCGAGACTGAGTTCGACTCACTCACACACACACACACAGACAGATACACACCGTCCCAGCCATGGATTGTCCCGCGTCCCTCTCAGGACCCCCCGGATCTGTAGCACGCTCTGGATTTTAACCTGCACTCGTCTGGATTTGGATTATTTATCTCTATAGATCCCATTTCTATAGATATTTATTTATTGGAGGAGGACGACATGCACACACGCGCCCAGTCCCGCAGCTGCGACAATTACCTGAGCATAAAGGTGAGACACGCCACGTCACGTCCCGCCGTATTCACGCCAAACCCGAGTACTGCTGCGGGTCCTAGTGGTCTGTCGGTCTGGTTATATGTGTGTGTGTGTGTGTGTGTGTGTGTGTGTATGTGTTAGAACGTTTCTACGATGCACTAGGAAAACTTTTCTGTTAGCAAAAAAAGGTTCTCTTTATGTATATATATGAGTTTTTAATTGGTATTTATTATAAATTATTTATCGTGGAATTTCTAAACAGATATGTTTTACTTTTGTCATACATCACTTCATCAACATGTCATCGGTCTGTTGTGTGTGTGTGTGAGTGCTGTGTATATCCTTTTATTTATCTGTCCCCTACCGAGGGAGCCTCCTCCTGAAACAAGGATCTGACAAGATCTGCAGATACATTGACGTTTCCATGACGACAGTATCACGTCATATATCGCGATACATATCGCGTACCTGATTATCATCACATGTCTACGGGAGAGACAGGCCAACTTTTTTTCCCACAGTTTTTATAAACACGTCTGCGGAATAAACAAACACAGAAAGCTAATAAACGTAATTCCGATGTTTTTACGTTCCGTCAGCGTCTCGGCGGGGGTCGGATCTCGTCCCTTTTCCGGCTGGTTTCCGTCGCAGCGTGTTCGTATCTCAGCAGCGATTGGATCAGAGATTAGAATACTTCTCATGTTCGTCCAGTAAACATAATTTAAAGAAAAGAAAAAAAAGTAAGACAGACACACTGTGGGAATTACCCAAACTCACTGAGTGACAAGCGTTGCTGGATCAACAAGGGGGCGGAGCTTGAGCTAAATTTGACGAACATCGTTCCGAACACCAGAGTTAACATTCTCGAGTTGGATTTAATGCGTAACAGTTTTAATTACGGATAATGCCGAGCTACATGCTTAGTTAAAACATGGATTGTTTAGTAGCTAAACAATTGCATGTTAAAGTCATGTGATTAGGATTTAACCTAAGCTCCGCCCATTTAATTTTTATGCCTTGTTCGGTAAAAAGTTAAATTTGATATAGTAAAGTATGTTTTGCTTTTGACATCATGTATACACATAATGCTGAAAAGATGCATGCAAATTTAAAATACAGTTTTGTTTATTTGTTTGTTTGTTTGTTTGTTAATTAAACGTCATTTCTTCTCTTTCTCTGTTCACATTTCTGCTGCGTTTGCGCCTTCGTCGTGGGTTTGCATTCACACTGCTGCTCAATCCGTCACATCCTGAAGACTCTTCAGTGACCACTCCACCTCACACACACACACACACACACACACACACACACACACTACACTCCATCATTCAGTGCAGCAGCCTTTGTTGCTCGCTTTCCTCCAGAGAGAGCGTCCACTCTATCTACTCACACTCCCCCATCCGAACGATCCGAAACCTTCAGTTGAATACACACACACACACACACACACACACACACACACACACACACACACACATATTACAATAGCCACTGAAGTGCTACTTGAGTGCAAAGTGGATCCTTCAATCAGAAAGTCGTAATTGCCTCCGTCCCTCATACAGTCGTATCCCGTCCATTTAGTGTGTGTGTGTGTTTGTGTGTGTGTGTGTGGGCCTGGTGGAGGACATCTCATGCACTTTGCACTTTTATATCAACAGTCTTTTATATAGATAAAATGCTATACATATGAGATTGAAATATCAAATGTTATTATTGTAAAAGTCGTATCGTATATATTTTGTATAATTAAACTTACAGTCTCGTCTTTGCACACGTTTGCGTCTTGATACACGTCAGTGCTCTTAATTTGTGCATCCGGTGCCTCTTATATTCTTCCTTTCTCGTTTCCTTTAAACGGGACGCGTAGTTTGAAAGTCAGCTTCCGGACCGTCTTTGATCTGTTTCGGGTCATGGTTATTGCTTTGGTCGCCTAGGCGACAGGCCACGCCCCTGACCGCAACAGCAGTTTCGGAGGCTTTGAAGCTGACGTGTTCCTGCGTTCTGATTGGTCCGAAGGTTACACTGATGATTTCCTCAATGACAGCAGAGGGATCACAGGTGTATGTTAAAATCAATGCATTATTGTTTCTATGGTAACGGATCAGACGCTGAGACACTACACATTAACGTGCGCGATAATTGTCGTTGTGGCGACTTTTTTGCATTTATAGAAGATGTTTGTGTCAGTGAGACGTTTACGCTTCTTGGTGGTTGCACAATCAGGAACTAAATTGCTTCTTAGAGCATGAAACGGATAAACACTACGTCATTCTGTAATACAGATCGTCAACAGGTTGCTGTGGCGTAAGAGGAATAAAACACTCCAGGAGAATAACTCTATCTCTCTCTAACCCTCCTACACTGTCCTTTCTCTGCCTTCGGTATTTGTCTCTAATTGCTCGGACTTCAAGTGACTTTTTGTTTCCAGTGAAAAGCTCCATCGCTCGGCCGGTTTCAATGCTGCGGTTCTCACGTTACTCTGAAACAACGTGGTCACAGAGTCACGCACTGCTGGAGGTCTGGAGCGCCCCGGCTTTGGGTTTCTGACCCCCTGCATCCACCTGCTGATACTGAGAACCTGTCTAGAATGCCAAAGACACACAGTACACAGGACAACGGTGTGGGAGAAATAATACGAAGTCAAACCGGGAGTTGTGATGATCATTCTGGCGAGTGAAGAAGCAAAAGCACAGCGCGGTTTTGAGACTCTTTGCTGCAGTGAAACATTTGAACGGTGCAAACGTTTTAAAGAAGGCTGTACGACTGTGACTGACGACCCAGGGTGAGGTGGCTCAGAGCCCACTGCAGTCGTTCCCGTGAACATCCAGCGAGTGGAACGCCTGGAAGAGACACATCTGTCTGTGGGAACTGTACACACAATCGTTCACCAACACACTTAACAGAACCTTCACAGCATTTGGCAGAATTTACATTTTGTCTCTTTATACATCAGAGCAGTTGAGGGTCAATTACCTACTTGGTGGTCCTGGGGTTTGAACTTGGGACCTTCTGAGCATCAGGCCACTGCTTTAACCACTGAGCTACCTCTGCCCCTGTCCACCTCCTGCGCATTACAGGAACAGGAACTGGCCACATCCCCCGTACAGTCCTGACCTCGCTCCAAGTCATTTCCACATTTGGAAACGGCATTGAAGGAGTTCCAGGGAAGCCAGCATTTTAGATATGAAGCAGGCAGTCCGATCATGGCTTTGGCAGACTAGAGCACCAGTGAAACGATGGGATAAGTGCATTAGTGTAGAGGACCGCTAGCAAATATAGTCATGTGACTAGCGCTTGTTATAATACAACTGATACGACACTGAAAAGAGAGACACAAGCAAACAGGAACAGTTTGTGCAAATAAGAGATAGATTTTGCATAAACTTGCATGAATTAAAATTCGGCAATACTTCCAGGTTTTCGCAATACGTGCACAATTCATCTTCGCCAAAATCTTAGGGGGCCAAAACATTCGATCAACCGAATCTTTAACCCTGATTCAACCCTCTACACAGTTTTGTGTCCGTGTGTATGAGTGAACTCAGTCATTATCTCACTTCCCAGTTACAACCTCCTTATTGTTCCTCCTCGCCATGTCCAGGCCTCTTTCAAACTGGTTCCAGAACGCCAGCGAGATCCAGAATCTTCTTCAGAGTTTAAAAATGTAAAGGTCTGAACTCTGGAGCATTGTGTCCCCACATGAAGAGCTCTCCAATGCTTTAATCTTCTCAGCGGTCTGGTGATATGAAGTTGCTGAGCAGTCTTCTGAGAAGATTACAATCTAGAACGGTTCCAGAATGTCAGACAAAGGATTTCGAACGGTTTCGGATCAGCTCCGGGACGTCAGAGAGCTCGGGGAAACCTTCAGAAGGTTCCTCAGTGTCAGAAGGTTGTACAGATCTTCTGAAGAATGTCTAGAATTGTAAAAAAAAAAAAAGTTCCCGAAGTCACAGACGTGTTACGGATCTTCAGAATCTTCAAAAGCTTTTCATCTTCCAGAATTGTTCTGGAGCGGTGAGGAGCTAAAAGCACACAGCGCAGCAGAGGGGACACAATGTTCACCTGGGGGTCTCTTTATCAACAACAACACACACACACACATACACACACACCTCCTGACTCTAACCAGGTAAAAGAAAGCCTTCAGTTGTGTATGAACGTTTTTGCACACGTCCTGATCCAGACACTTTATTCATCTCCGTGTCTTTTTAAGTCCTTCTTCAAACGAGACGCTTCTGAGCCTGATGTTTGGTCTACGCTGGCTTTTACGTCTGTGTGTGTGTGTGTGTGTGTGTGTGTGAATATGCATGCGTGTGATCTGTAAGTAAGTAAGGATTCACTCAGGATTCTGACTGATTGATTGAGGTCAAAGGTCAGCACCGTATCCCCAACCCTGTGAACGTCTTCCTGATCAAAGCGGGTTCTCTTCGGTGCGGTTCTCATCCCTGGCGCCGACAGAACCTGCAGAACCGTTCTCAGAGACATTTAAAAATACGTAGTGATGACTTTCCTGCAATTGTTGTCCTTCCTCCAGTAAATAGCACTGAGTTTTCCTCCTCCCTGTGGCATGCAGTTTAGCACAAACACACACACACACACACATTATACCAAACACACACCAAGGTGAATGTGGGACTCTCCTGACTTTTGTCTGAGAGTCACAATGTTGTAATCACCTCCAGCTTTCCACACAGCGACGTAACCACGAGTGGTTTTGGAGCAGGACACATGCTGCATCTAAAAGGGTGACGTTAACGCTAAGAGTCGATGATAACGAGATAAACGCTAAAGCTAGCTCACTAGCCAGATTGAGACAGCAAATAAAATTGGTGGTTCAATTGTGGAAGGCCTTGAGTGGCTTTCAGATTCATCACTTTGAGAATCGAGAGAAGAGCTGAGTCTTGGTCTCAGATTGGTCGCTTTGAGACCCGAGTCGGGTTAGGGTCGTCAGCTTTTTAAAACACTTGTATGAACTCAACCTTTGGCTCGTTGTCAGAGTCGGGGTCAGAGGTCATGGCCTGAGCGGCGGAAAATCCTGGAGAAACTCAGACTTTCCAGCGTGGTTGTGTTATTGTCCAGACCATGACGTCACCTGACAGGTGTTTCCTCTGACATGCGCTAAGTGTACAGGACATGGCCTGCAACCTCCTGACATCCTACTGTGTGTGTGAGTGTGTGTATGTGTCTCTTGTCTCACAGGGAGGGTCGGAAAGTCAATGCCACTCACATTCACCATCGCCAAAACAAATAGAACACTGTAGCGAGTTTTGTTTTACTGTATTTACAATAACACGAGACAGAGACAATCAGAGACAAAAGGTGTTTAAATGAAATGTGTTGGATAACACATCAAACACAGTTAGAGGAGACTGAAGGTATGCTACAGTTATGCTAGCTAAAGGAAATCTGAAGTCAATACATTCTTCACAAGCTTTTTGTATTCTGACAATTAAAACCAAAGCCCCGCCCACTGAAACACACTGTTAAACTCCAAAATATCCAACTGAATTTCAAGTTTTCGAGATGTAAAGGCGTTATTAGCTGTTTATAACAATGCGTGTGTTTATGTGTGTTAGGACTCAGAGTCGTTGGACAGCTGTATCCAGAGCACGCTGTCGTCACTGTACGCTCCGTTCGGGGTGACGGCGTCCACGGTGCTGCTGCAGCTCTTCAGCGTGGTGGAGCGTCAGTACGGAGGAGACGGCCTGCGCTGCCTCATCGACTTCCTCCTGCCCGCCAAGAGGATCTTACACACCATCCAGAAAGAGAGCTGCGTAAGCACACACACACACACACACACACACACACACACACAGACAAACACACACATGTTTAAAGTGTATCTGTAACTCAGTGTCATGGACATGGATACTACAGTATATCTATAAACTTGCAAAAGAATTAATTATAAGAATCTTCAATTTAATGCTTTATAGGATGTATATGCCCCGCCCACTGGGGGGGGGGGGCGTCGTGCTCTACAGTAGCACTGGAGCTGTATATTTTGTACATGCTGTACACTAATTATGGGTCAAAGACTGGAGCAGGAACTGTGGAGCCTGTGCAGGGGCAGATTTTTGTGTCCGATTAAGGTATAATGAGGTAATAAGATAATAGTTAATAGTTAATAAATTAAGTCATATACACTACCCCTCAAAAGTTTGGGATCACTTTCTAACTCCATGGTCGTTCCTGATTTTTATTTCTTTCTACACTGTAAAACAATACTGAAGGCGTTTTATCCAAAACACACAATAATCTCCTTTGAACAGTTGATATTGAGATGTATATCTGCTACTTCTGCTCTGTAAAGCTTC
>JAOTRS010000026.1:16403987-16414907 GCA_028565755.1 Dinotopterus cunningtoni
CTTTTAATTATATCATAGTTTTCATCTGGACACAGAGGCTGTGCTTTATTTCACTGGATACGTGTGTGTGTGTGTGTTTGCTTTCATGATGCTTTGATTTTTTTCCACAATCTGAAAGTTTGGACTCGTAACCTTGCGCGTCAACACCGTGTCTGATAGACATGTGACATTACACAACATACAAGGTGAAGAAGAACACGTGCTGGTAATCAGTTGCACAATACGTCACGTGATCCGATCTCACGTGACCTGTACGGTCTGTACGAGACGCCTGAAGCTGACCCTCTCAGCACAGCCCAGGTCTGATCACGTCAAGTCCCGCCCTGTCGTATAAGAACAGCTTAGACGCGTCTCATAACGATTTTTAGTTTTAGATCGTCACGTGTGATTGATTCACGTTAATCCTTTTTCTGCTCAGAGGTGAGCACTTATGAGGACGCAAGGGAGGAAGGGAGCAAGGGTTAGTGCCGAGCCCAGGAGACAGATGTTTGTTCTCTTCCGTCCTGATGGGTAGGACACGGTAGCGTGAGGACGTGCTGATCAAGATTAAAAGTCAAACCCGTCATTATCCCGCTCGCTGCCTGACGAAGAGAAAGACGGCTCGACTTGATCAGTCTGTTCGTTTCTTAACGTGTACATTTGAGGCCTTTACTACCGTAATATCCTTTTACATTAATGTATTAATATAATTAAAATATTATAGTTACAGTTGGATGTTGATTCGAGAGCCACTGGCTGGCTTAGAAGCTGATGCTACATTTTTTGGGGGGCTAAAAATAGCAGATAATCACAGAAAACAAAAAAACAAACAGCCCAGTAGGGAGGGGAATCACTAGGGATCACCTGATACACAATAACACCATACCTCGGTGCAGACTCGATCTGTATTGTACAGTGGCCGAGAAGTAATATTACAAAACTGGAAACAAAATCAGAAAACGAAATGACAGAACCAAAAAAAACAAAGTGACAAAACCGGAAACAAAATGACAAATCAGAAAATGAAATAAATCAGAACTTCAATTTAGACAAACCGGAACAGGTAGGTACAGTGTAGTTTGTGAATGAAATTCTTACCGCTGATTGGACGAGACATCCATCACTCAACGTTACTGAATAGAATATTTTTTTCACCCCCATCTCTTCACATCCTTATACGTAAATGTCTAAAGCTTTGTGTTGTCCATGTTTTATTTTTCTTCTTTTGGATTTTTTAGTGTCATTTTTAAATTTCGACCAAATTGTAATTACAATCGTTGATTAATTATTACAGTTTTTTTTTCTTAGACCTGACTCTGCAACATGCACTGCACTCACACCTTTTTCACACTTAGTAAAAACGCACAAAATAACGCAGGTGTGTTAAATTATTAACAATATGAATGTAAATATTAAGGCTGTGTTGTTGCATGGACAGATTTAGGTGTGTGTGTGCAATTAGTTTCCACAGTTTTGTAGCTTGTTGGTGAAAAATGTGAATGTTTCTATCCATGTTTCTTTCTGTGTGTGTGTGTGTGTGTGTGTGTGTGTGTGTGTGAGAGAGAGAGAGTTGAGAATGACAGTAAAGTAGATCCTGGGGTTTATTACATGTGGTGATGTGTTTCAAATATATGAGAGATGGGGTGTTTTAAAGTGTGTGTGTGTGTGTGTGTGTGTGTGTGTATATGCGTATGCCAGTAAGAGCAGGGTAAGACAGCTTTCACCCTGTAAAGTTTTTAAATTTTTTGGAAGCTTTGCTATGACCAAAAAAAAAAGAAAAACAATTTTTAAGTCAGCTGTGTGTGTGTGTGTGTGTGCTCGTGGAGAAAATCATCCAAGTGTGAAAGCAGCCTTAGTGCGGAAATATCCTCGCTGTTAAACCGTACGGTGGCGTAATCAGCCAGCAACGTCCTGAGCGTTTGTTCACATACTTGCTTATAAACTACACCTGTTACCCGAGGATTCCAGTAGGGGGCACACCAGGGGACACAGACAGTTTTGCATGGGCACGTACATGTAACTAAACGCGAGTATATTTCCATCCTTAATGTACGTTTAGCCTTTGAGCTTTAAAAAACAAAGGCTTTGTTCTGAAAAAAGTCTTTGTTTTTGAAATGTATCTTCCAAGTTTGTTTCTCAAGACAGAACCTTCTGATTCTGGTTTATGATCTCATCTATTTAAGGAAGACGTGACTGTTAGAGCGACTGCATCATTAATACAACCAGAACAATGCACTTGTTAAGTTCAGCATGGAGATTAAATGCCAACATTGTCCTCTTGCATTTCACAAACCAGGTGTTTGTGTGATACAAAACTTTTAACCAATCAGCTGTCAGCGGTTTCAGGTTTTTTTGCTAGCCAAAAAAAAAAAAAGGATTAAACTTACATGTACAGCATTTGGCCAAACCCCTTATCAAGAGAGAATTTAATTGATCTCATTATACATGTTGAATGCCGTGCTCAAGGGTCCAACAGTAGCAGCTTTGTTGGTTGTGTGGTTATAAGATAAAATTGCATATCCCTGACCTCCGGCGCCGAAACCACAGACGTCCTTTTGTGCTAAGTAATCAGGATGTTTTTTTTTCTTCCTGAAACTTCAAATTATCGAATTAAACCTGCACTGTTCTGAGCAAACAGCTGGACTGGATGTCTTAATGTTTTTTTGTTTTGTTTTTTTTAAACAGTGTGTAAAACATACTGCGCATTTTGCCTTGAAAACATTTTCATCATTTCTCGCGTCGCCTGGGTAAAACATCATGCGCTTTCGCCACATCACACAGTGTCCGAGATAATCCCAGAGGTCTGTGCTGGATATGCAAATGCTGGAAAGCCGCACTGTATGTAAAGATTTCCAGCATGATAGAATAACACTAGTACTCTGTTCTATTTTTTAATATATGAAATTACATTTGTACTAATTTGCAAATAAAATTGCATCCCTTGCTCATTTCCCTGTTGACTCTCGGTGGTGTGCTGCAGCATCCTGGTTGTCCTTGTTTATTTTCGGGCACAATGACATGTTTAATGACACGTTGAATGTAAAGGATGACAAGAAGTAAGGACTGACTTGAAGAGATGAATTTTTAATTAAGGATTTATTTACAACATTTAACAAGGCAAAATTAATCAACTCAGAATACATCAAGTTATGGCGTGTTGAATCAGAAATAAGTTACAAGATTATAATTTGTTATAAGAAAAGTGAGTACGCAGCATATGGGCGTCACTTAGCCAACATTAGCAAATTCTCTTAAAATAACAGCTGACTACAGAAGTTAGTCTATAATGTTAGTAGAAGGCATCAAGCATTACTTAAATGTGATTCTGTGGATTGGTCCTTGCTGCTAATATAAAGTTAGCACATTTTGTCAGATTATATTTTCATTTTCCAACTTGTTTGAACAGATTGCCCGATGATGCAAGCAGCAAAGTGAGACGAGGAGAATCTGCAATCCAAGGAGTAACCGTTTGTCAAGCGCACTTTGAAGGCTTAAACTGCTCTGAACTACAAAGTGACCTCCGGTTTCTCTTTCACATCCCATTTTTCAGTTTAAGATTTACTTGAAATTTAAAGTGCTCAAAGAGTCCACCTTTTAATTTCCATGCCATTAGTAATAAAGAAGTTTTTTTTTTTTTTTGGTGTTGAGAACCAGATGTCCGTTAGAAAGGCCTGGCTTATCTCCAGAAGAGGTGTGCATGCTGGGAACATGGAGGGCAGTACCAGAAAAGTGCAGACGTAGAACTAAAGAGGGACTGACACAGTGAGGTGGTCCCAGAGATACAGGCGGCCATGGATAAGGATTTCCGGATTCTGGGCATTTTCCTCCTCCAAACTAACGGATTCAATTAAGAAAGGATGTTTGCTAAATGGTAGCGTGATCTGGAAGTACAGAACACTGAGACATAAGCAGACAGGATTAAGTCCAGAAAGTCAGGACTTGTTGAGAGTCCAAAGGGGATCCAGAGTGCTGAGTGGGTCATCTCCATTGGGAGGACCCTGCAGACCCTGGCCTTCCTGTGCCTGGAAGAAGCTTTGCTTACTGATTCGCGGTTTGCTCCGGCAACCGGTGTCAAGCGTAAAAGCTTCAGGTGTTAGTGAAGCCAGAAGATCCAGGGATGACAATGCTGGAGGAGCTGCTTCAGGTGCAGCATTATTGTTGAAGACTGGCAATTGTGTGGATGCATCAAACTCGTTCCCCTGGTGGTTAGGAGGTGAAGGGGACTGCATCTTACCTGGGGACGTAGGACAGGACAGTGGGGGACTTAGTGAGGCAGGAACAGTGTCAATGGGAGAAAGAGCCTGGAGATCCTGGGCTAGTGCCAGCTCAGGTTCTAGACCTGTCGCAACAGAAGCCATTAGGTCCTGATTCGGGTCCTGGTCGGAGTCAGCGCTGGGTGGGCGAATACTGAGCCTAGCAACCGTAGCTTGGATGGAGCTAATGGGCATATCACCTCCAAGAACAATATCCTGAGCCTCTGGCTGTGAGTACTGCTGTACAGATACATCAGGGTTTACTGTTAGATCAAAATTCATCACTCATTATTTAAATTGGTACAAATATACTGCTGTGTTACCACACACTGAACCACAAATTTGTTTACAAAATGTTTTACCTTAACTGCTACACTGTTTGTGGACTTTTGACTCGGGGTGGTAATGATGCCACGACGCTGAAGCACCTGCTCTGCATGTTTCAGCACTGCCTCGTAGCAGAATTTTAGGTGTAACTGTATAAAACATGGCAAGACAACAAACAGCAGGTCTTTTACTCACAAGACTAGGTTTCTCAGATTTCACAAGCACACTTTAGATTAACCCTAGGTGTGACACGCATGTGCTGTCAGTATAGAAACAGAATTATTCCAAAATAGGCTTAATATACATGTCTGTGGATGTTACACACACCTTCTCATGAAGCATGTTTTTCCTCTGTTGTCTCATCTTCCTCACCAGCTGGGATAGGTCGGGTATCCCATTCCCAGCCTCCAGCTCTTGTAGTGCAGCATACAACAGGCAGAAAGCTCCGGTTCGACCAACACCAGAGCTGAAAATTAGAGGCACTGTGAAGTAAATATCTTGAATGTTTTTTTTTAATACCAAGGTTTATAGACTTGAGTAACTCACCTGCAGTGCACCACAACAGGTGTGTGTAAAGGGCGCTGGAGAAGGTAATGTCCGTGAACCTCCTGAATAAATCGAATGAGGTTACTTTTACTCTCTGGCAAGCCACTGTTTAAAGAAAGAGATGGGAAACAGCTTAGTTCATACTGTACTTTCCTCACCTATCCATTTGATAAACTTGGGTCATTTTGTGTGTCAGATCCTTACAGTTCAGGCCATGAAGTGAATTGTAGGTGGACAACAGTTCTCTTCAAACTTTGATCCCTATACTGCAGTCCGATCATGCGCTCCACATGAGTGGCAGTGTTTTTCTGGGTAGTCAGGCTTAGTGTGATTGAGCCTTGAGTGATTTGCTGTCCTCTTTCGGACGGAAAGTAACGCAGGACCTTTTGCTACGAAAAACAAAAATCGTTTAATGCTTAAAAATTAAGAGCGGTATGACATCAGAAGTCTTTGAGTATGTTCAGCTTACCTTTTCAACTTCTTGCTCAGACACCAGCATTACAATTAGAGACACTTTCTGCTCGTAGACCATCAGCCAGAAATCAGCAGCAGTTCCAGTAAGGGGAGCCTGTGTTGCAATGAGACGTGGACAATATGGTGAAAGATCCTCTATAAAGCTGGCATTGATGTAGTCATCTTTGCCAGAGTGCAGAACAACTCGATTACAGTCGTAAGGCATGACGTCCTGGTGGCGGTTTTTCATAGTGTAGCAACGGGCTATGGCAATAGACAGCTGACGAGAATCCCTCTCTTGCTGATCTTGCAGCTCCTTCCATCGAGCATCGAGTTCGGATAAACCTCCTTCTCCCGAAGGACGCTCCAACGACTGGACAGTTGACCGAAACCTTTCAAGCTCTGCACAAAGCTGCGAGACCCTCTCTGGAGCCTGGTATGGATCACCTTGAATAATCTTTACTCCCTCTGATTTCTTGCGAAGGTGTTCATCTTGAGGATCAGCCTTGGTGGGCAGTAAGACATTGGCAGTGTCTTTGGTACCACCATGTTGGCTCTCGGGGCTTGAAGACAGAAGATCATCTGTACTGGAATTCTGGTGCTGAAAAAGTGAGTTGGGTGAGGGCAAGGGGCCAGATGTTGGCAAGGGTGTTGTTGCAGTCTGTGGTATTGGTGCACCTGCAACAGGTGTGATAGCAGGAGAGGGTCTCTGAGGCACCATACCAAGTGAGGAAGGCCCCGGTGATGGAGAAGATGACTGGGCAGGTAGGACACTGCTTGGTGTAGCTCCTGGAGCAGCTGAAGATGGTGGGATAATACCCTGAGGGAGTGGCTGGAGTCCAGGTGTAATGACTGGTGTGGCGGAATGCTGGATGGATCCTGGGGGAATGATCCCAGTATGTGGTCCAGGGTATGATGCTGCCCCCCCTGATGGCACCTGTGAAGGCCGAGCCTGGGGCTGCTGAGGAACTGTGGACTGGTTTGGAACTATAGGAATACCACCAGGATAACCCACAGGTGTAGAATGAGGAGGGAGATGGTGCTGAGGCAAGATAGGTTGCTGGGTTATCTGTGGGGCCACTGAAGGATGAGGTCCAGCAGGAAGTTGTGAGGGGAGACTGGCATGGGGCAGTGAAGGGAGAGCACTGGTGTGCCCTGGGAACTGTGCTGGAAGAGAAGCTGGAGGTAACAGAGACTGTACAGGGACTGGACCCCTTGGTGTGGGTGCTGGAAATGCTGGCTGATAGGGAGGATGGATTTGTTGCTGGGATGAGTGTGGTAATGACTGGGTAACACAGGGCACTTGTGGTCGAGATGTGTGAGGTAAAGACTGGGAAACAGCAGATACTGGTGGATGAGAAGGATGCAAGGCTTGGGAAGCTGCAGGCATTTGCAGATGAGTGGGAGGAGACATTTGGGAGGAAGATGGTAGCATTTGTGGCTGAGACAGTGGGGGTATTGGTTGTGAGGGAGGAGGCATTTGCCCAGGGCCTGCAAGTGGTAACTGCTGTGAAGAAAGCGGTGCTTGTGCAGGAGGAATAGGATGTACTTGCTGATTGACTGGGGGAATAAAGGGCTGGGAACAAGGGGGCATTTGTTGTTTTACATTTGGTAAGTGTGGCATAGAAACTTGAGGCATTGGCTGCGAGGAAGGGGGTATTTGTGGTTGCATGGAATGATGGGGCACTTGATTTGGAGCAATGGTGTTCAAAGGTTGGCAACCAGGAACAAATGAAACAGGAGGATACACCTGCTGGGGCAGTGCAGATGGTGTAGAGTGAATATTATATGGCCGTTGCTGAAGATTATGTGGTCCAGGTGGTCTCTGTTGTGCCATATGGTGTACGTAGTGGGGCTGAGTTTGTTGTGGGAGTTGAGGCCCAGGTATTTGCGGCTGACCTGGCACAGGCTGGAAAAATGGCTGAGGTGGGGTTGGCTGTGGATGGCCCTGACCACCAACTTGGGGAAATGGTTGATGGGGCTGTGAATGTGGTTGAGGAGCTCGTAGTCCCTGAGTTGGCTGGCTCATCGGAACACCAGGCTGATGCAGATACTGAGGCTGGGAAGCCATAGAAGGGGGAGGATTATACACTGCAGGAGTGGGCACAGGGTGTCCAGGGGTAGGTGCAGGCATAGCTGGCTGTCCTGGTGCTGGAGTGTAGCTGGGAATAGGTGTTTGCACACTGTCTACAGTGGTGGTGGATGTGCGAATTGGAGGTGGTAGGCCCGATATACCTGGCTGCATTTGTAAAGATGGAGGACAATACCCAGGCACCGAAGGAAGCCGAGAGACTTGAGGATTGGGCATCTGAGGAACCTGATGCTGTTGGGGCAAGGGCCCTTGTGGCAGACTGTGGTTAAAGCCCTGGGCTGGGGGAAGTGTGGTAAAACGAGAGAATTGTGCAAGAAGTTCAGGAGGTGGTAGGTTTGGAGGAAATCTGGGTGGTGCATATAGAGTAGCTGTCCCTGGATGAAAAGCATCTGGTATCATTGGATGAGCAAGCTCAGGAGGTAAACTACAAAGATCTTTTGGTAAGTCTCCACCTAAGGCTAAAATGGCAGCATTCAGCTTGGCTATTTCAGGGTCCTCTATGCCAGAGGAATCCATGTCTGGAGCTTTCTTCTGGGCTGGCTTTGGGGCTGTGGGTCTTTGAGGAACCTTTTTTGGGAGCTCTCTGTTGCAAGAAGTTGGGGGAAAAAAGAAGCTTACTTGAGCATATAAGGTTATTTAAGCCATCATCAACTAATAGAGAAAAATTATTACATTAAGGCTGGACCTAAATAAGCTGGGTTAGTAGGTAAGGTGGCTAAAAATAAATGGCAAAGGGATCATTAATGTAAAGAGACTATTTACAATCACACATGGTACACTACTTACTTATCCAAAATGACTTGTCTCTCTTCATCCCTAGTCTTGCAGATGGTCTTCGCCCTTTCTAAGAGGCGAGAAGCCTTAGCTTCCAAGTCTTCATAAAACTCTTTTCCCTCTTGTGATTTCTTCATCAGGTCTTCGTAGGCTTCATAGGAAGCAACAAGCATTTGCACGGTACTGTTCCATCTGCACAATAAACATGAAACATGAGTCTAATGCAACAATTTCTACAGAAGTTAATTTAGCACAAAAACTGTCCCTCCATCTTGACACTTACTTGTGTTCTGTCTCAGTCAGGCTTTTGCGTACTGTTGCATACTGGACATTTGCATCCGTTAACGCCTTCAGGATATTCTCCTGGGCAGCTAGATTTTGATCGATGTACAGTTTTACCTGTTCATATTTCTTCAGCTGCTCCTCAAATAACCTCTAAAAAGGCATAAAGACAGATGGAGGTAACACAACATATACTAGTCTTTAAATAGTTGAAAATCACAGGAAGTAAGCCAAATACTAATCGAATACCTTCATATCTGCCCTCTCGGTGGTAACTAAAGCAGTAGTGATGTCATCCTGCTGGATCAGCTCCCTCAGCTGTTTTTCAAGAGAAGAGCGCTGGTCTTTCATCTCCTGTACTTTACTCAGAATCCTTTTCATTGTCTGGAGACCTGCTACTTCATCTGGATAAAAAAAAAAGCAACAAATTATTATGATTTTTGTTACCTGATGACCTAACTTCTTTGGAAAGGGATTTCTTTAAGCATGTACCTTCAGAAAGCTGTGGTCTGGGCAGGGCCTCTCTCAGAGTGTCCAGCGGTCCACCCAGCAATCGCAGGTTACTAATATGCAGGTTCATGGCTCGATGGAGCTCTGTGTTAGTAAAGCTTGCTTTCTCATGGGCCTCCAGGTATTTCTCGAGGTCCCTACGGAGCTCAGCTACGGCACCAGGTTGTGGTGGGACACTCTGCTTCCCTGCTACCTCCTCCAGCTTACGGTCACCTGCTTCATCGTCGTCTAATACCGCCCGAATTTCCCTCAGGGATGCCTCCACATCCGTGAACACCCCCGATAGTACTGAGATAAATAAAAAAGGAGACCATGATGTTGGAGAACAGAAAAAAATAAAAATGAATACTCAGTCTGCATTGAGATGCCAAACCTCCATGAGAACAACACCAACCTTGCATAGACTGTATGAGACTCTTGACCGTGTCTGGTCTTACGCTGAGAGCTGCACACTTCTCCATGAGTACAGACGGAATGCTGTTGTACATGTCCAGGTTGTCCACAGAGTCTGGGTCCAGATTCAGAGAGTCCATGAATTGTCTAAGGAAACAAAACTTGTTACGCCATCATACGCTATCATATGCACATAGACCTTGCGATCAGGTGTTTGTCACTCACTCTAAAGTCTCGTTTTTGCTGTCTATCTTTGCCATGACGTCTCGTAGCAGCTTGGCCTTTTCTTCACTGTGGATAACAGTTTTATTATCAATCAAGTGCTCAACAAAATACAGGCAGTCGTCAATGGAACAATAAAAATATTGAATGTTTGAAGTTTCATTATTAACAATGTTCCATGTTTAGCAAATGCAACCTGTAGAGAGAGGAGGCCTCGTGAGCAGCCATAGGCACCAGCTTGGAGAAAATGTCTGGTCCTGTAACGCTGGGGTCTGTTGGGTTCACAGGTAAGGCTTTGACCAGCGGTGCACCTGGAGAAAGTTTCAATATTTTCAAGTGTAATTAAGGGTGTTTGTAATTCAACGAAGCAGTGTTTTAGCAAATCTAAATACGTCAACTCATTACGTACAAAAAGGAATGTTTTCAATTAGCACGATAATAGTTTTGGAATATTTACCCTCATGCATCACAAATGAGACAGAAACACAAAATACCTTTAACTGAAGGCAGAGTCTCCAGAGATGGCACGGTCTCGTGGTAAATGAAGTCATTGTCTTTCTTAGCAGAGTTAAATCTAAAAAAAAAAAAAAAAAAAGGTTTTAAATGTCTTTATAAGGCTTAAGCATGGTAGTAAAATTAAAGAGAGACTACACGTTGTCCTGGTTACTAACTTTCCCCCGATGACGTCCATGGTAAAGCGTAAGGCTTCCTGAACGCTATCCGGCTGGCCTTTAGCCAACTTTATCGCCTCGGACAGTTTGTCTAGTGAACTCTGAAGATAAGCGAGCTGTAAAGAGGGGAAAAATATACATTACACATATGTAATACATGTATACATACAGTGATATAAACATTAAAAAGCCCTCATTAGCTAAGACCCACTGAATCCTATTGATTTAAGATGCAGGTATTGAGATTTGAATGAGGATTCGCAAGAATTAAGGGACAGAATCTATAAGGGACTATAAGTATATAGAAGAAAAAAAATAAAAGGTGAAATAAAAGTGTAATGTTTACCCGTTCTCCGTATTTCTGCTGTTCCTCAGCTTGCTTTCCCATGTGCAGCTGTGGAGAGAGACGGCAATATAT
>JAOTRS010000026.1:16435997-16461391 GCA_028565755.1 Dinotopterus cunningtoni
CACCTACAGGGAGATGCACGTCACTGACACCGTGTCCACACACACACACACACACACACACACACACACACACACACTAATGCATTTAAAGGATTTATGCAGCTGATGCACTGCAGTGTCTATTTTCTGTACAATACACGTGAGCTACTTCTGTGATTGAACCTGAAGTAGAACCGCAGTCTGTTTATAACTGTGGAAATTCATAACTCAAAAGATCATAAGTCAGGAACTTCACGTAGGCCCTGGGTTGAAATGATGTTCAGTGGTGTTTGCTTTACTTATTGAGTTCATAACACATTTGCATTTATGTGTCTAAACCCACCGTATTTCAGCAGGATTTCCAGCCACTGAGCATTTTTTGCTACACAAAGTGTGTGTGTGTGTGTGTGTGTGTGTGTGTGTGTGTGTGTTAGTGGGTTTGTGGTTCGGATTGTTCAGCATGATGCAAACCTATTGTCATGTTTTTTGTCAGTCAGTTAAAAAAAAAATTCTAAAAAAAAGTACTGTATTAATGTTTTCAAATAATCCCAGGATCGTGTTTTCATTTTTTTCATGGCTACATGCTAGCAGGATAAATCTGTATCGCTCATTTGGTTTGCCTCAGTAATCACACTTAAAATGCGAGTGTATCCTGTTTTTGTCTAGGAGGTTATGTCATTTAGATTCTTGTATCACTATAGACAAAGTTAGGCCTGCAAACACACACACACACACACACACACACACACACACACACACACACACACACACACACACACACACACACACACACAGCATCACAGATGCTCATTAGCATGTCGCACCTTATTCAAGGCAGCCCTACTGAGCCCATACAGACCCCAGTCACACTCTGAGTGTGTCACAAGCCGAGATTTTTCCCATCTGGGCCGTCATTCTGAGCGCAATGACCTTTTACTAATAGACAACTTTATCATCAGCATGAAGCCAGCGCTGCAGAACAGCCCGCCATTTGCTTTTGCAGCACGTTTATTATTAGTCTTCTTTTCACAAACGTCTTCGACCGGCTTCGATTATGATTTATTTTATTTTTTTCATCATGCGCTGCCAGAAAGCTGTGTTCAGCCTAGAATTAACATGGGATTTCAAAAAGTATAGATGTGACAGTGAGAGGGATGGAGAAGGTTTTTTCCCCTGGAGCTCTGAGGCTGATGAAACTAGCAAGGGATGAACGTTTAAAAGTTTAGTTTGGCAGACATCAAGGATTTTAAACAATCAAATAAACAGTCTGAAGCAAAGAGTTTAGTGTAATGCCAAACCAGCCTCAGACTCAGGGAGGGGGTGTGGCCTAATATTTGAAAGTGGAAATGTTAAAAAAAAAATATTCAGAAAGTTTTCGCAAAATTACAGTTTATGTAAATGTTGAAATTAAGTTTGTGCTATAAAATCTACGGAGCTGTTAGTCCTGAGCCATGTGTTATATCACGAGGTCTTAGTGACGTGTGATAATGATGACATGGTGCAAACTATTACACAAACTCCTACACAAACTCCTACACTGTTACACTCACTCACTCAATCACACTGTACCAGAAGAGACTCAGGAAATGGTTTCAGCTCCATGTGCTGGGGGTTTTACTAAAACTTTAATACACACCTCACACACTCAGCAGGTCGTGTCAATATCAAATGCATAGCAAATTTCAGTGTAAGTGCTTAAAAAAAGAGCTAATTTTATAAGTGCTACCATAACAGACTGTTGTATTAGATCATGTGACACCTGACCTGTCTTCTACGTCTTTCTCATTGCGTATTATCGTATTACAATCGTGCATAAATAATCAGTGTTAAATAACTGGAGACAAATATGACCCCTGAACAACCAAGCAGAAGCAATGGAAAGCCTTTGAATCCAGGAACTAGTGATGGGTCGTTCATGAACGATTCGTTCTTTTTGAACAAATCTTTAACATGACTCAGATGAACGAGTCGTCTCAGAGAGTGATTTGTTCATTTTTTATTGGGCACGCATGCGCAAAGCATCGCAAAACCTCCGTATGTTATAGACAGGAAACAGAATTGACCGATTCTCAGCAATGAGTCTTCGAGTCCCGAGTCGTTCTTTCTATTGACATGTGACTCCCATAGACGCTATGCGGTGCAATAGATTTAAAAGAACGAACGACTCAGACTGTAAGATATGATGGTGAGCTACTCATTCTGTTTATTATAATATGTCCTTAGCTGCATTGTAATATTTTCATAACTGGAACTATAGACTAAATTAGTGTATGTAGACGTATTGGGGGTCTTTTTATTGAAAACGCAACATTTTTATTTATTTCTGATCAAAAGAACGAAATGAGATTCAAAGAACCGAGTCACTAAAATGATTCGAACTTCCCATCACTACCAGGAACTACTTTCAATGTTTTTCCAAGTTTACCCCTCAAACTCCCTCTGTTTCACTCCTCCTCCGAACATGCCATTTTAGTGTCTATGTAAATGAACTACTGCTGAGCCACGCCCCTCCAGAGAACAACAGAGCTGAACAACAAGCCAGGGGAGGCTCTTATCTTACATGAGGTCACATTAGTTGGGAAATCTAAAACATCCAGCATCCAGACATTCCAACAAATCGGAATTTTGTAATCGGACGCATTTTATAGTCAGATAGAAACTGTTTCCTAATTCCTAATTGTTAAAATCACTCAAAGTTCGTAATGCTTTTCCTGATGTCATACTGAGATCGAGGGGGCGTGGCACACTTTTCTTGATCACCCATATGACCCTCACTGATTGGCTGAATGAATCTCCAATCAATGTGAGAAAAAATTAACCCCAGACTTCTTGTCTTGCTTTTTCACACCATTTTGCGGGTTTTTGTTATAACCTTTTGGTGGAGCTGTTGTGCTTGCTTTCTTCAAAGATCTAAAAAAAAAAATTAGTCGTTGTTTTATTAAGAGCTACCGAGCTGATGTGGGTGATTTATAAAAACCTTGAACTCTTTGTAAAAACTGTTTGAGAGTTTGTGCAGAACTGAGTAAGACATTCAGGTGGTAAACACAAAGGGTATAAAAGGTTAATTAGTTTAAAATGAATTTATCACTTTTTTTGTCTATAAAAGATTTTGTATTGTAGCTTGAGACAAAACAACGCTGTGTTGTGTAACAAGCCAAGTTGACAATGATGAAGATAAAAAGCGAAGGAAAGTGATTATAATTCTGAAATCAGCAGCACTTCCTCCTGCTGTGTGTGTGTGTGTGTGTGTGTGTGTGTGTGTTCTGTTCTCATCCTCTGCAAATGAGCTAGCCATCCTTGAAAAGAAAACCTCTTGCATCTGTGTTTAAAACGTAACCTTTATCACAACAATGACAGGAAATCGATGAGCCGCTGAACGTTCACGCCGCGTTGAGATTACTTTCTCTGCCTCCTTTCCTTCCCATAACTAGCTGTCGGCGCTGCAGTAAAAACTCCACTGATTGCTTATGGCAGCGTATTTAATTGCAAAGTTAGATTGACTGACTGTAGTGAGCGGACGTACAGTCTCTCACAGTTATTACTGTACTTAAAAAAAAATCAGAGACGCAGAAAACAGAGGGACGCTGGAGACAGGTGAACATTTTTTCTTCCTTAAACACTTTCAGTGCAGTACAGAGCTCTGATACAGATCACAACTAAACTTTATCTCCAGGTGTTGTTGAAACTCGTGACACTGCAGAGTTTTTCTTTAAATCATTAAGAGATCATTAGTTTAGTGCCACGGCCATGAATCCAGATGTGTTCTCTGAGTGGGGGGGGCATACTCTCTGTCCGCTGTCAATCACATGGACACTAACAAATCAAAGGGGTGTGCGCTGAAGATGGATAACTAATATAATTTAAACAGAAATTTGTGTAAACGAGTCTTCCTGCATGCAACCTGCTGTCTCCACACACATCCTGCTGAGATCTCACCTCACAGAACCTCCGCCTATCTTCATATTTACCACTACAGAAAAACCTCTAAAAGCTTCTGCGCGTCGGTGTCAAAGTGACTGCTGTGATTCATGTTGGAGTTGTAGACGTGCACTTTGGTGAATAACAGCAGGAACACAGGAGCCCAATTTAGCAGAGAGAAACCCCTCGTGGGACGCACAGGCATGTTAAAACGCCGCCTTATCAAAGCGGAAAAGAGGCGTCTGAGTGGAATCACTGAGATTTTTTTTTCCTTATTTGTGACTTTAGAATAAATATATTTAGTCAAAAACAAACAAAACAAACATACTGTCTTGTTTGGTCGAAACTTTGGCTGGGAGTAAAAACATTATTAATGTAATAGATACGATGTGATGAGCAAGAGCTTCCCTGCAGGTGAAGAACATCTCAACCTCAAAGGTCCTGTCTCTGAAGGGCAAGATAAGTCTTAGGCCAGTACAGTATGAAGTCAAGCTATGGAGAACTACAGTACTAACACCAGCAGAGTCCAGATCTTCTTCAACTCCTGCTTGAGACTCATCCTCCAGATCCTCCAGCCTGACACGACCAGGAATGAGCAGCTGTGATTGACGAGAAACCTGATCTCAGAAGAAGAAGAGATTGTCAAGCAGCAGTGGAGATGGATTGGGCACCACCAGGCAAACTCTCACAAGGAACCTACGAAAGCTAAGAAATTCTGCCTCAACCAAGAAACATCAGCGACAAAGTTCTTCAGCTCTTCAGTAAATAAACACCAGAGCATTATTGGAGCAGCTATCTGGACATCCAGAATCCCTTGTTTTCTTAGAACATTTTGGTATATAGACTCCGCCCACTACCAAAAAAATGCAGTTTTAAAGTTGTCGACTTGTAATGCTATAGTACGTACTGTATTTTACCTAATGGTTTGTTTGAAATTGGGATTACAGACTTCAGTGATGTGTTTGAAGTAAGTATACAACTTTTTGTCATGTGTACCTTACAGCACAGTGAAATTATTTTTTCCATATATCTCAGTTAGGAAGCTGGGGTCAGAGCTGGGGTCAGCCAGGGTGCCACCTGGAGCTGATAGGTCCCCTTGCTCAATGGGGCTAGAACCCCTAACCTTCCAATCAGTAAGTCACCACTGCCCCCTTTTTAGCTATATTAGGCTACGATCACTTTACCTGCCTAAAGTGACTCACTTCTAGTTTCTTACCCTAATTTAACCCAGATTTGATTTGTTTAGGGCAGTCTAAACACAAATCCGATATTTTTCATATTGGATTTGAGACACTTTCATATGTGGTCCTAGATCAGATACATATCCGATACACGGTCATGTGACCTGAATGAGAACAGTCAGATCAGAATTCATGTGACTTTTTCCCACTATGCATGTATATTGTGCTGCTGACATCATCTGGAATTTCATAGCAGTGCTAGCCGTAGTCGCTAAAACAGCTAAAGCTAGTCATCTGGCTTTCTTTCTTCCTCCACAAATACAGCGAGTAAGTGCTCACAATACACAGGAGCAAAAACCCAAGCAGATTTTTCCCAAAATCGCATCTAATGTTTGAAATAAATAAGTATTTGCACAAACTTGTGACGTGTTCTATACCAGATGTATTGATGTGTGAAGGACAGATGCGTCACATTAGAGTTAGATAAAAGTCACTTGTAATGATAAATGTGAACTGTCATGACGTGCGACTACGATTTGACCAAAAAAATCTGAATTTAGCAATGAGGCTTATAACATGAACATACAGTAGCCTTAGTGTAGTCGTGTAGCGCAAGTACAAAACAAGAGGTTGGAGTTAATTTTATTCTAGAACAAACACTGGACATGTAGATTTTAAAGACTAAAAATGCATACATACAGCAGTACATAACCAGCAAGTAACTGATGAAATGATGAGGATGGAGAAGGTGAAGGTGATGGAGACCCCTGCTGGTGTGGGATAAAACTGTTAGGTGAGAAATTGGAATAAAAATGGAAAATAAAGTCTGGTCTGGATCCTGACAGATAATTAGCAGGATGAGATGAGCGCTGTGCATGAATTATCGCACTGAGCTAAAGCACAGATGCAGGACACATCTGACTCCAACTCCATGTTTCAGTTAACATGGCTTTTAATCTCATAATCTTCCTATCTCTCTCTCATTCTCTCTCTCTCTCATGATCTTGTTCTCCTTCTCTCTCTCTCTCTCTCTCTCTCTCTCATCCCCCTGCTTTTCTCCCTGAGCTGTGTGACAGATCTGGGGCTGCATTAATGGTTCATCTGCTTCCTCCAGTAAACCCTCGCGAAATCAAACTGGCCGATTTTCTGACCTGCTTCATTCATCAACGTACAAAACAGTCTTTTCTACCCTAGCTGTCTGTAAGAGACAAACATCTGTAGTAAGATCTACAGTACACAGTCTGCGTTAAAGGGATGAGTTTTCTGTAACAGCAGCACCGAGAGTAGTGTAGCTACAAATCCCAGGGTTACACTAACGCTCTCGTTCTGATACATCACTGTTTCTATAGTAACGGCTTGATCCTAATTTTTGACACGCTTAAGTTTTGCGTACGGAGGAATGTGTTTATGTAACATTTATATGGAAGGAGTCTGCAGTGTCAGTGCTTTCCAACAGTAAAGCTGTGTTGATCTTCAGGACAGAAGAGTTTACACCGAGAGATATGAGAAACGAGATCACACTGAGCTAAATCCCCACAGAGGGCTACGAGAAGGTAAACACAGACCTCTAGAGCTTTGCTCCAGATCACAAACCAGACTTTATTGTGTGTATGTTGTTCACTTTGAGGAGGAGAAAGTTTCCAGCCATAACCCTAAACTAGTAGAGCATCGTACAGTACCAGTGTTTAGAAGTAAACACACTGTGACCTGCTTCGCCGAGGGTTAGTGAAGCTCCAGGGTCGAACGAGGCTGTCAAGTCTCTGTGGTTCAGAATTTATTGCCCTCGCTCGCTTATTTGCTCGTGCGCGCTTCTATTTCTGGATTCGAGACCAAATTTCCCTTGGCCTCCTGAGACCCGATGAGAAATGGGACACGACTGCGTTCAAATATTTGAAACCTCGCTCACGGAATTGATTTTTTTATTGAATGTATTCATATGTAGGTGCTCTGCATAATAAAGCAGACCTGCTCGGGTCCAAACATTGTGATTACATCTATCTATCTATCTATCTATCTATCTATCTATCTATCTAGTAAATTGGTCTTTCAGTCATTCCTTTGAACTGTTCTTTTTCTGGGGCAGAATGATTATACCACATACATCTTTAATAAAATGTATAAAAAAAGACAAGAATTTGGGGCACAAGTTTTATTTTATTTTCGGAAATGAACACAGGATTTTCAGAACCACAGAATTATTAATCTAAGTGTATGTACTGTATATTCTGTATATACTGTACGTAAATGTTTCACATTGTCTGTATAATTTTGATTCTATAGTTTATTTTATAGTTTCTATGTTTTAAAAAATAAATACATAAATAAATGAAAATTTGCGCTCCAAATTCTTGGGGTATTTTCTTCTACAAAATATGTGTGTTATGAAATCATTCTCTTCCAAAAAAAGACCTGTTCAAGAAATAACTGGAAACCCAATGAAAATAAGTGAAATGTATTATTACATCTTTAACATTATTCTAGGATTTTAATAAATCCCGTAGTGCAGGTCAGAGGTAAATCGCCACTTCATGGATGTGTGCTTTTAGCAGCTCTGTATTTTTTAACAATGTAGAGCACTTAGTGTTAATTATAAACACGTATAAGGATGATGTGTCATTCGTTATTAAATAAATCAATTGTACTAAGTGGCAAGTTGCTATGGTAGGAGAGAAATAAAACACTTCAGGGCATGCTGCTGTAGGAAAATAATCAACTCTCTAGTAGTAAATGTACTTTTGCTTCATCACCCTACCTTACTGTTGTCATTTACAGTATATTTCTGTAACAGCAACACACACACACACACACACACACACACACACACCAGTTTTAAAAAAAAGTTTTGTAATTTATTTTAATAAAATAAACAGTTTAATTGCATCAGTGAAGCATAAGCTGACTGAAGCCTCTGTTGGTCGTCATGGTAACATGGTTAAATGAGACCTGATTGCAACATACCAGGCAATTAGAAACAATTATTATTTTTAATGGTCAGGCCATACAAGCTAATTAAAAAGAGATAGTAGTGCCCTAATGAGGGGCATGTGAGGAGTGCACACAACATGTTAGTGTTTTTTTTGTTTTTTTGTCTTGGTGAGCTTCCCTCTGTCCTTGACCCAAATTTGAGAAGATGAACTCCAGTAAATTGGTTTGAGATTGAAAATGGGTTTAGGGCCGTTTGGCATTCAGGGTAAGGTAACATCTGATAAACAGCGGAGAACACGAAGAGAGGAAGAATAGCTCGTGTCTAGGAAGAGTAAGATCATCTATGTAAATAATATAAATAATTTTTAAAAATCTGAAATTGTTATATGATTGTTGGTAAATTATTCAGTCTGTATAATTATAGCAATTTTTTGGAGAGGTGAGTTTGCAGTGGATTATTTTAGAATTATAAAACAATGTACACACTCCATTTTAATCATAGAGTTGTATGCTTTTGATAATTTGCTGGACTGGGAGATAAACAAACTGTTTTAGGTTTTAAATTGCACGTCTGATAATTAACCACAGTTTGGCAAAGTTTTCTTTACAGCAAATACACAATAACAGTATTTAAAGGTGAGCATTAGCTGTGATGAAAGAAAGAAAAAAAGAAAGAAAGGAAGAAAGAAATGTAACAATTTCTCAGAATGTAACATTGTACTATTATTCTTCTCAGTAACATGACAAGATGTTTACTTATTTATTTGCCTGTTGTAATAGGTTATTGTTTCCATGGTAACAGCTCCGTTCTGCTCTTTGGCAGATGCTCCACATGAACCGTGTAATTGTTCGGATGGTGTTTTTTATTTTAGAAGAATATGTTTCTGTAAAATTTGTGGGAGTCTCCGGTGTCAGTGCTTTGCAACAGTAAGAACTTTAACTTTGACCGTGTATCGGATATGTATCTGATATACTGTAGGACCACATATGAAAGTGTCTCAAATCCAATTTGAAAAATATCAGATTTGTGTGTTCAAACTGCCCTAAACAAATCAAATCTGGGTCAAATTAGGGTAAGAAACTAGAAGTGAGTCACTTCAGGCAGGTAAAGTGATTGTAGCCTAATATAGCTAAAAAGGGGACAGTGGTGGCTTACTGATTGGAAGGTTAGGGGTTCTAGCCCCATTGAGCAAAGGGGCCTATCAGCTCTAGGTGGCACCCTGGAGTATCAGCTCTAGGTGGCTGAGGAGTTCACGCTTCTTTTGCGGTTTCTTCGTAATATGACCTGCTGCAACTTTTGTCTTATTAACTTAAAGAGATACTGTAGACTAAAGAGAACAAAGTAGATATGTTGTATTCATGGAAAAATAAAACACTTGGCAACATGCTGTTACAGGAAAACAATCACCTTTCAGGTAGTAACCAAAACTCGGCTTCATCACGCCACTGTGTTTGATTCCTTTTTCTGAGTGTTACTGTATTTAGTTGAATGTAAGAATGAAGAAAGTTTGACTAGTACAGAATAAAGCGCAGTGTCTCTCACTCCTGAAAACAACAACAGGAAAAATAATATCCCTTATTTTGCTGTTTTTTTTCCCTCCTCTGCACCACCCGCAGTGCTGCTTTATTCCGCGCAGATAAATGATCTTCATGATTTAGTTAAGCTTTGATCTCATTTTAAATGCAGAAGACTGATTCTTTTCATCCAGAGGCTGGAAACAGAGCTCAGAGCAACAGAAGAAAAATGGTTCAGAAGAATAAAACACCTGCTTCGAGATTCCCAAAGCCAATTCTCGTCTAATAAATGCACCGCTTCAAACACTTGAAGGGAAAAACCAGCTTAAATTGGGCTCGCTTAACTGCAGCATGAAACTCCAGCGAGGTAAAAGGGAAAGACGGGCTAAAGAGAGGAAAGCGTGAATAGAACAGGAAGAGCGAGCTGACCTTTGCTAAATGGCACACCAGCTTGCCCGTGCACAGGAAAGGGCGACTTCACAAACAGGAAGTGAATAACTATACAATGCTGAAATGTAAAATAAAATTCCGGTCGTGTCTGGTCAGCCTCGGCTGATATTTAAGTTAACAAAGGTAAAATGTTAATAACTTCATCTGATACTGTGATTGCTCATTACTCAAACTCAAAGAACCTACAAACTCTTCAAACATAAAACAAGTCACTTAACCTTCCAAAACATGTAAATAACACAAACACGTAAATACAAACAGAGAAAAGTTAGCTTCGAGTTGCTAGGTTAGCCTTAACTTACTTAGCGTGTTAACATTTTCCAGCTTTGTGTTTAGTTTAAACCATGTCTAATTATTGAGTAAAAACCTGAGAAGAAAGCTTACAGGATTTTTTTTTTTTCTTTCAGTAAATTACCTCTTAATTGCTAGGTTAAATTTCTTTCACAAGCTTAACTTTCTCTAATTAGATTAGATTTTGCTTGCTAGGTCAGAGTTCTAGGTGCTAGGTTACATTTCTCTGTTGCACATTGGATTTGGTTGTAATTAAAAAAAAATTATGAATGCATTTGTAATAAACAAACATCCAAATAAATAAAAATTTTACTATCCCCACCCCTTTACCCTGACCTTATATTTTTGCACATTCTAATATTTTTTAATTAAATCACCTACTAAAGCGTTCAGTCATATAACATTGAGAGTAATTAGCAATACTTTAACACGTCAAACCTCTAACAGCTAAAAGCCTCTTCCATTAATTTTACTTTCTTCAATCATTAATGCATTCCTATTGAGATTAATTAGGTGTAAAATTCTTCTTAATTTTACTTTATGAAATGAAGCGGTAAATGTCAGACTCTTAAAGGTCAGGGCTGAGCATCTCAACATCCCGCAGAGGAACTGGAGAAAGTCAGAACAGGGCCAGAGTGTGTAAGAGACTTCAGGAAACACTTATATTTAACCTTTATATATTCTGCTCGGGTCAACATTTCAATCTTTGCTCCGAGGTGGTGTTAGTGATAGTAAGGAGAATCTCCAGGGATGGAATGAAATTTCCAGTTTACTATAAATGTGTGTGCTTTGTGGTGCAGTAAAGTTCTGAAGGAGATCCCGGTGGGGGATCTGAAGCCGGATGAGACGGTGAAGGCCACACAGGAAGCTCAGCTCCTCTCACAGCTCCATCACCCAGCCATCTTAAGGTTCTACACCAGTTTCCTGGAGAGAGACACTTTCTGTATCATCACAGAATTCTGTGAGGTAACCTGGCTTTTGTTCTTTTGAGCTTTACTGTAATCTGGACTAAATTTTTTAAAATTCTATTTTAATTTAAAGTCTCATTTAATTAAACTAGATCTATTCTAGATCTAAGTCTGGTCTGGACTAGGATCATCAGATTGTAATAGTTTTTAGACCTTACTGTATCTGGTTTGCAGTGATAGTGGTTTGCCTTGCCCTGGCCTGGTTACACTTTCTACTAGATGCTGGACCATGGCCTTGGGGATTGGTGTTCATTCACACACTCTACAAGAGCAATAATGAGCTCAGGTACTAATGTTCATATGTCAACGAGGTTCCAGTTCATCCCAAAGCTGATGGTTCAGTGGGGTTGAGCAGGTCTGTGCAGGACACTTAAGATCTTCCACTCCAACACACTCTAAACACATCATGTCTTCATGGATCACACAGGGGCGTCATCACGCTGGATAAGGGTTCGGTCAGTTCCTCTTATTTCCAGTAAAGGGGAACTGTAACGCCACCAAATAAAGACACATTCTCTGCAACTGTGTGTTTGTAACAGTTTGCTGAAGCGCCATATGGATGTCGTGGTCAGGGGTTCACCTACGCTATAGGAAATGCTTTCACAAATGAGTAGAAATTCTTTTCTCATAGGTTCCAAATGGTTTCAATGTAACAAAGTTACATGTCATTTATAGAAGGAACTCGGCCTTGTTGAATTCTTCTAAAAAAAAAAATTTTGTTAACTTTTGCTTGAACAGAATTTTTCTCCCAGATGTTAGATATTTAGCATAGCCCATGCATAGGATTGGAACAATTGTAATAGCAAACAGGATCTGGGGTCATATCTCATTAAATCTAATTTAGTCTATAAGACTACATTTAGATGGGACTGTTCTTCAGCCTGGACTATTTTTTTCTCTGGATGATGTTTGTCTGGTCTGTAGCGCTTTAGATTCATCTTGCTCAAGGCTTATCGTTTTACCAGTTATTTTATAGACCACCTAGAATCTGAACTGGGAAATCTTTTGCTCAGGTTTATATTTGGTCTGGTTTCTTCTCAGCCCTGAAGCTGGAGGTGGATTTCCACACTGCCCTATTTCTCCATTTCCCCTGTCCACTCAGTACATTTGAGAGATCAGACCGATGTGCAGCTAATGACGCTCATGTGTGCTCCAGAGGTCAATCTCATTCCCTTCATCACTTTTTCTTCCCTCTTACTTCCAGCACATCTGCCCCAGTTCTACATTCGGCCTTTTACGCTCGTTTACACTCCTGTTCCTCTCACATGAATTGAAACTTGCCTTTATTATGTGACCTTCTGACAAGCCATTGTGTCTCGTAACCATAGCGTGTGTTTCATTCTATCCATTTTGACCTTTGACATTAGCATGTCTGTCTTTTATATTTGATTAAAGGTTCCCATGGCAACGGGACAGTTATTATGGCAGTATTTCAGATGTTCCTGTCCCTATGATAAATGTACCTTTTAATGGTTAAATGTAACCTGGAAATAGTGTAGAGATAGAGGCAGGAGTTTCACTTTGACCTTTATTATCGAACATACAAGCTGATATGATATTTCCTCCTGGATTTCTGGGTTGAATTTCTTAAACAAAGGGAAATGTAGTGAATACCGGAAAAAATTATAACTTAGCAAGTGAAAATATCATAAATATAGTTACATTTATTTACTTATTATATATTGTTATATTAAGAAATTATACGGGCATGAGTCCAAAAGTTTCTGCACTCTGGCTGTAGAATTTGTTTTGATGAACCTTTAGAGAAAACAAATACTGTACGTGCTTTTCAATTTTTCAACACTTTGTCTGTCTGTCAACAAGCTTTCGTATTTAATTGTTTATGGAAAAAAAACGTTTATGGCTGAGCTCTGAGCCACGAATGCACTGCTGTCTTCACGTCTTCATCAGAAGTGAATTTTTGTCCTCGTAGTTCTGCTTTCAGGAGACCAGACAGGTGAAGGTCTGATGGCGTGAGATCAGGACTATAGTGAAGATGTTTTAACACCTGAGAGTGTCGCCAGTGTGGTGTTAAAGTGTACGGATGTGCATCGTCACGTGAGATCACACCACCCTCAGATATCAGTCCTCTGTGTTTAATCTGAAGTTTAGTCTTCAGCTCTTCAATAAGCGTCTCACTGTAACGAGCACTGTTGATTGTCGAACCTTTTTCCTGATAATAATACTTCTGTCCCCTTCACAGAAAACTGTAAGCATTGATTAATTTCCCAGCTGATCGTTGACTTTTGAACTTTTTTCTCTGTGTGTGATTGATGATGTTTCCGTTCCATACTCTGCCGTTTACTCTCAGGCTCGTGGTAATGAATCCATGTCTCATCACCAATTTCCCTTTGGGATTTATAAAGTTCTTTGAATCTTGAATCTTGAATTATTCTCTTTAAGAAACTTTCACCTTCCTTAGAGGATCGCTCCAAAATTACCAAAAAAGCTTATTATAAAAATAACCAAAAGCTTTTTTCTTGCAAATCAAAAGCGTGGCATCCATATTTGCTCGTGTCGCAGATACAAATGACCTGATATAATACGTTCACACACACACACCTGTACAGCAGTGACTAGCGAGACAGGAGCCTCGAACGGAGAGCGCTGATAAGAAATTTTAATATAACCGGAGTGCGGATCATTTTTTTATTTTATTTTATTTTTTTTTATTTTTTCCCCGATTTTCTCCCTAATTTAGTCATGTCCAATTCCTCCCCGTCACTAGGGGGCTCCACATTAAGGCTACTACTACCACTCAGTCGGGAGGGCCGAAGACTATCACGTGTTGCCTCCAAACCACGTGACGCCAGCTGACTGCATCTTTTCAAACTGCTTGCTCGCGCACCGTTGGGGGCGGAGTAACACACTCGAAGGACAGCGCTATCCGCTCCTTCCGCTTGCACGAGCTCACAGACGCCCCTGATTGCCTGTAGAGCCATGATTAATGTGGGAGCACTAAGTACCTCTCATCACTCCCTCTGAGAGAGCTCGGCCAATCAGCTCTCTCTAGACCTCCGGCTGCGAGAGGTTACAGCATCACCTAGGAATCGAACTTGCGATCTCCGGATGATAGGGCGAGCACTTTACCACTGCGTCACACATCATTTTTGACTCACCCTCGTACATAGGTTTGTCTAGATTCAAGAACATTTCACATGCTAGGAAGAGCAAAAATTAACCCTATACACAGACTTCTGTATTACTTTACCAGCAAGACAGTTTGTTAAATAAATTTAAATCACTACTTCAAGCTGATGTTGAAGCTATAAATGTATAACCGTTCTTTAGTTGTCTCTCTGGAGATACCCGAAATGTTTTTGTTTATTTATTTATAATTGTATAGCATAGCATTCTCCTGTTGGACATAAAAACCTTTAAATTGATGAAAAACACCTGAAATGCTCCCTGGTTTCTATACAAATATTGTTTTCTAATCAGTTCTCTCTGTAGTGGAACCCACACAGAGGTTTGTCTAGAACCCTTAAAGAATGAGCTTTCACATCGTAGAAACTTTTATCATTTTTAATTAAATTAAAATGACCTCTAATACCGCTTACATTAAATGGACCTTTTCACCTGGGTCACCTGAGCAGGTAATACAGACGGCAGCGAGCAGGAACTGTTGCTCTACTCCGTGGTGTGTGATGCGGCGTGTGCGGCACGGCTCGCTGAGACAGGAGACGAGTCTCATTACTCTGAGGAAGATGGATTACTTAAACGAGTGCAGCGCTCAGGCTGGTTTTAATCTCATCTGCGCTCTGGATTACAGAATGTCACACTGGGAGGCTGAGCGCGAGGCTTCCTATTACACACGGAGGAGGGAGGAGGGGATCCGATTCATCTGATCTCAGAGTAGGAAGAGGAGGAGGAGAAGGAGGGATATTCTGAGGATGGGTGATGGGAGGAACTGGAGGTGGGGAAGGAGAGACAGAAAGAGGGATGAGATACAGAGAAGCGCAGGGAAAGAAGGAAGAGAAAGAGAGACAAACACACTGAGAACAAAACCAAGAGGGAGAAGAAGGAGTGAGAGAACGAGACAGAAAGACAGAGAGTTATGGGGAGGTAGAGAAAGACAGAAAGAGATTAAGAGTGGGACAGAATAAAGGAGGAGGAAGGATATTAGGATGCTCTCTCTCTCTCTCTCTCTCCCTCTCTCCACACCTTTATTTATTTCTGTTTATTTATTTAGAGAGAGTATAAAAGTGACGACTGACCCGCTCGCGTCAGTACTAAATACTAATACACTTTCTTTTCCAACACACACACACACACACACACACACACACACACACACACACTTCATATAATTAATGAAGGGGTCAACAGGAACATGAGTGAGGTTTCTGATGCTATGTGTGGTCACAGAGATGACAGAGAGAGACAGAGAGAGAGATGATACTGAGTTGTCCCACAGAGGAGACACAACATTAAGTCTAACTAGAATCAATTAAATCATGTCTAGACTAGAACGATAAATGTTTCTTTAATAAGAGTGGACTGATTTAATGTTATTAATTCAGATCTGATGTATATAGTACATGATCTGTGTGTGTGTGTGTGTATGTGTGTGTCTCAGGACGGGGATTTGGAGTGTAAGCTGGAGCGGTTGCGAGTCTCAGGAGAAGCTCTGTCTGAGTCTCAGATCATGGACTGGCTGGTTCAGCTGCTGCTGGGGGTCGACTACATGCACGAGAGGTGAAGAACCTCACCCCTCCTCATCTCTCACACACACCAGACTAGCGTATGCTCAGAGCTCCATGCCCTTCACTTCTTCACTTGTGTGTGTGTGTGTGTTTGAATTTCCTCACCAGACGGATTCTACACAGGGACCTGAAAACCAAGAACGTGTTCCTAAGGAAGAACATGGTAAAGATCGGTGAGCTCTCTCAAGTCAGACGAGGTCGAGGTTAAAGAACCGCGAGTGCTTTATTCCTCTTATTCCACTTACAGTGTTACACTTTACAGTTACACTTTTTATTCCTAAATGCACATCATACTTTTGTTTTTTTCACATTTAATGTTGAGGAACATTTGTGCAAAAAAGTTAGCTCCTGTTCTCAGGTGTTATATCAGCAATAAACACTCGTTCCCTCATCAGCCTCTCTTTCCTTTCTCTGTGAATAAGCTGTTGCTATAGAAAAGAAAACTTTACTATTATTTTAGCAAGAGCATTAGCTCCTACTGCCCAAACAGAATGCTGAATTTAAGTGAGAAGTGACATGTGTCAGTGAGTGAGACAGCGAGTGATGAAATAAGGCTTGGTGTGTTCTCGACAGGTGATTTTGGCGTGTCATGCCTCCTGATGGGGTCATGTGACCTCGCCACTACGTTCACAGGAACGCCGTATTATATGAGTCCAGAGGTTCTTGGGCACCGAGGTTACGACTCCAAATCAGACGTGTGGTAAGTGGAGCTGAGACTCTGGTCCTGATGTCTGATATGAGAAATGTGATTATTTGGTTCAACAATTAAATTATTTTCACTGGTAATTTATGAATATAATATTTTAAGTATCTTCTTTCACCATGTGCATACATGGTGCAGAAACTCTAAAGCCCTGGAGCCAAAGATATCTCTAAACATGATGCTACCACCACCATGCTTCACAGCAGGATACGGTTTTATACTGGCCTGGGTTTGAATCCCACCCAATGCCCAAACCCCAACTACTGGATCCATTGCCAGTCCCAATCCCGGACTTAACCCAAGTACTGAAGAATCAAATACGTCTTTAGTTGATGTTTAAAGATTGCCAGAGACTTAGCTGTACGACCATCAAAAGGAAGTTCATTCCACCACCCAGGTGCAAGAATGGAAAAGAGTCTTCTTCGATCCCTGAGAGATGATGGGAACAGCTGAGCAAAGCTGAAGGATCGAAGGAAACGCGGTGTGGTGCGGGGTGTGATTAGAGCTGAGAGGTAAGTGGGTGCTGGGCCGTTTTTAGCTTTGTAGGCGAGCATCAGGGTTTTGAACTTGATGCAGGCAGCTACAGGAAGCCAGTGCAGGGAGCGGAGAAGGGGGGTGGTGTTGGAGAACTTGGAATAGATGAAAACAAAGGCGTTCTGCTGCATTCTGGATCAGCTGTAGAGGACGAATAGTGGACAGAGGCAGACCTGCGAGGAGTGAGTTGCAGTAGTCCAGTCTTGAAATAACAAGGGACCAAACAAACACCTGAGTGGCCTGTGAAGAAGGAAATGAGTGAATTCTTTTGAAGTTGTAAAGAGGAAATCGACAAGAGCGAGTGAGGTTAGCTATGTGTGGGAAGAATGACAGACGATTATCCAGTGTTACCCCAAGACTGCGGGCAGTGACTAAAGAAGTGATCTGATTGTTGTCCAGGGAGAACACAAAGTCTTGTCTCTTGCTGTTTTTGTTTGTTTCTGATACCTGTATCACTTTCACTGTATCTCTCTCTCTCTCTCTCTCTCTCTGTGAAAGGCCCCTGATGATGCACACTTGACTGTACATTCTTCTCATTAGGCACTTTTCAGTGTGTAAGTCTGAACAGATGTACAGTACAGCATGTGCACATACACACACACACAAACACACCTCTATGTCTGCCTCTCTGATGCATCTTCTAGCCGTTTCTATTTTCCATCATCTCAGAAAGTTTGGGGCAAAATCCGCATTTTGTCAGTTACACCTTTATTTTGATCCTCTCTTCTCCCGGCATGCTCCCCCTTCTCTGCTGCGAGGGAATGATGCAGGTATTGGCTGCGTCCTGATCCATTATTTATGCCCGCTTCGCTCGTTGTAGACGCCTGCACTCTCACTTTCTTATAAACAGCACCGGCTCCATTAAAGCTTCAGACAACTTGTGAAAGAAGAGAATCTCCAGATCACACACAGGAAATTCAAACACCAAGACAGTCCACCTTCGTCAGCTTCGACTCCAAACGAGACTTAATGAGATGTTTTTATTAGGCATTGTTTATTCTACTGTATAATCAAGGGTTGCTTTATGATATTAGAGTTCTATATTCACAATTATATAGTAACATTTCCCTAAAGCAAATTAAAATTACAAAAAAGGAAAATGTAAATTTAAATGAAAATTACAAAAAAGGAAAATAATAGAACTGTGACTTTGAGCTAAGGCGAAGGAACATGTGTATGTCTTTCTGTGTCTGTGTGTGCAGGTCTTTGGGCTGTATCCTGTATGAGATGTGCTGTTTGAAACATGCCTTTGAGGGACAAAAATTCCTGGCCGTGGTGCAGAAGATCATGGAAAGTTCTACACCATACCTGCCAGAGAAATACTCACCAGAGCTGAACTGGTTAATGCAGAGGTGGGTTTCCACTCTAACTCCCCCTGCTGTGTGTGTCATTACCTGTACTGAGAAAAAAATACATTCAACGTTGGTGGTTCCTTCAACATAGGAGTGCCAATACTTTGTGCAGAAAACAAATAAGCTAATGTCTTTCAACAAATTAAGCATTTACAAGCTGACAAACTTTAACAAATGATTCCTCTATCCAAAACGAGACAGTAGATGTAGAACACCGGTGAGGACTGTCTGAGCATCTGAAAAACCCATGAGAAATCATTTCGTCTATCAGTGTTAATTACTGTAGGAGCCATTAATTAAACAATGAATCTCTTAGACAAAAGATTTGCTGAATTTTTTATTTATTATTATTAGGTTTTTTTTTTTTTTCTTTTTCTGCAACTTAGCCGATGGCCTGAGCGGAATGTGAGCTACAGTCTCAAGTCAGTGAGTGCAGTAAACTGCTGTTGAGGATATATATTGCTTTGCCAAACAAGAAGCACCAGTTAAGAACTCTTCCAAAAAAATGCTAGACATCTGCAATTTACCAAAACAGTAAAGCAGAAAGCAGCTTTAAGGGCAAAATAAAACATATCTGAGATTCAGTGTGTGTGCAACTGGATGTTGTGTATACTGTATGCAACACTTTATACCACAGTGCATTCAAATCAAACCAGGATTACCCATGATTTTCTTTGAGAGAGGAGAAGAAAAGGAGAGATAGCAGTTAGGTATGGTCACAGTCACATAATGTATAAGGTGAATGTACATTTAGTGCAGAGTGCAAGCAGGGACTCCAGCAAGCCTAACTATGACATCATAATTAACATTACGGAAACTCGGTTGAGAGTTCCAATGTCTCCAAGCCATTTCTGCATGTTTGGGCCGTTAAAGGAGTTCCTTGGAGACCGACGTTTCAGACATGAAGCAGACATTCTGATTACAGCTCTGGCGTGCTGAGGAAACCTTCTACCTTGATGGTATCTAAGCACTAGTGAAACACTGGGATAAATGCATGGGGATCATATAGAGAGATAAAGGGAGTTTTTACTCCAAATCTCTTATTCTGCACGATCAAAAGTCCTGCTTGACTTGAACTCCCTCAAATTTAGTCAACTTTCAAGCATGGTCAATTTTTTTACCGCTGATTATTGACTTTCGTTATCCCCAGCCTTGCACCACTCGCTTTTGCACTGCTGTCACTTTCAATTACTATAACTCAATTTGCCCCAGTCTATGCACTGATATTCATACTTATTTACCTACGTACATATTACACATATTCACTTCATTCTTTATATTCTGTTTCACACCTGCACGTTTTTTGGACTGCACTCTACACAATAAAGAAGTTTAAACAACATGTCTATTGTATATTATGCTACAGTATTATTCTTGCTACTGGATGTTTGAATACCTGTCTGTGTGGAATTTCTCATGTTCTCCTGCGAATTGTCTTCTGCTGTCTCAAGAAAACTGGTGAAATGTTTAAGTGGTAGCTTTTTACAAAACTTTTCAAAAGGTGAGAGACTGAAGAATGGCAATCACTGCTGGCAATCACTTCAGCTTCCCTTAATGCACAAATAATTCAGGCCAACAGCCACACTCGAGCTTTCACTCATTTCCCAGTGAAGTGCCTTTGAGAATGAAACAGCTTTAAGTTATCCTCCAGGATGAGGGGGGGCATTGTAAAAGGCAGCATTTCAAAAGGATCCGACTCCTCAGAAATCACTGGCTGTAAATATCTCACACACGAGGCAATACCCCTCTGTTTAAACTAGAGAGATCAAACGTCTAGACAAAATGTTCCTGACAAACTCAGAAAAGCTGTCGGTGTGTAAGACAGTGTGGCTTCCACCTTCACATAAGTGAACTTTACAGTATATGGAGTATACACTGTACTGTACAGTCCAGAACACATGTTTACATCAAAATCCAGCAGTAAACAATGAATAAATATCAAAAGTTTTTACACAACAAGTCATGAATGTGGGAATGAGAGAGGATAAGAGCAGATGTTCAGGGAAGTGATGCGATAAGTAAAACTTAGAGTAAAAAAAACTTTATTTTTTTCTTTGCCAAGTAAATTCCAAAGCCGTGTGATGCTACGACTGAAGTCCAGACGACCGAAACGCACAGCTGGTGTGTATGGACAGATGTAATAGTCTTCCTTTATAACCCACGACATACTACACTTACTGTGAAGATAAACAAATGAATAAATATGATAATCCTTTCCACACTAAAGCCGGCTTTACACTCTAAGATTTTGCCGTTGCAGATAAAAGCGTTATAAAAAGTTCACAAAATTCTTGGACTGGTCTTAGAAAGCTCAGCAGCTTATTTTGTGCTTTTGTGCAGAAGAGAATCAGGGCCACCATAAAAATATATTTGACTTTTTTTCAGAATTCTCACTTTAATCTGAAAATCTTTACTTTAATCTCAGAATTTTGACTTTAATCTCGATATTCTGACTTTAATCTTAAAATTTGTCCTTTCATCTCTAAATTCAGAATTTATTCTCTGAATTGTGATGTTACTGTAATCTCTGAAGTTATACTTTAATCTGTGTATTCTGTCATAATCTCAAAATTCTAACTTTAGTCTCTAAGTGTTCACTCAAGCTGATTTCATATGCCCTCTGATCGATGATGCTAGCAGAACCTAATCATTTTGTTTAACTGTTACACACATTTGATCTTCCAGCTGGGTGTAGAATTCTGCAGACTGTGTTCATCTCGCACAGTGTGGGGAGTAAAAAATGAAGACGAACCCAGCCTGGGTTAATGCTTTTACGACACGTGCGACATCACATCACAGCGGGATCGGAAACAGTTTGTGTGCTAGAACTTGGTGTATCAGTATGATTCTTAGACTGTGTGATAGATGAGGTGATAAAGTTTGAACAATCATACTTTGATAAACAATAAAGGATCAGGGACATTATAGTTCTTGTGCATGAAGTTTTGTTAAGTCATAAAATATTCGGGCACAAAACCCTGGCACTCTGATCCTAAACTCATAAAAGACACAAAGTGATCGTGTTTATGATGTTTACGTTGGCGGTGATTGATGATGGTGATAAACTTGTGTTTTCTTGACACCACATTATTTATTTGATGATTTGACTGTATTTCTATCTTCCTCTCTCCCTCTCTTTCTCTCCTGTAAATCAGTATGCTATACTGGCTTGACTTTAGTAGTGACAGTTGTAATGTTTACGAGTGTTCAAAGGGCTACAATCTGAGCATGACATGAACTGACCACTTGGAAACTTCTTCTGGTTAATATTTTACTTGTCATTCTGATTTTCAGAAATCATAAGACTCAACTGATGAATATTAATAAACACTGTAGGTCTGGTTTATGAATATTAATGACTAGTGGGCGCTCATTACAGGTTGTGACACTAAAACAGTTAATGAAAAGACGCGGTAATGCTGTACAGGTTATATAACTGTGTTTCTCTCTCTGTCTCTCTCAGGATGCTGGAGAAATCTCCGTCACTGAGGGTTTCCGCAGCCGAAGCTTTGAGCAGCAGCATTATTACAGAGCTCGCTCAGGTGAAGTCAATAAACAAGACCCAGTTTCTACCATTCTGTCATTTCTTCTGGTTCCACATTTCAACAGAAACACTTGAATATTTGAAAAAAGGTTGGCACCTTTATTAGAGCTGAAATGCCTTCTGGGTGACCTGCTTGAGTAAAAAGTCTTACCTCTTGCACCATGAGTGCAAGTATGAAACATCTCAAGTATTGTGCCATATTCCCGTATGTTGATGTATTTCCAGGTACAAGTCAAAGCAGTGACATGTTGGCATGTAAGATCGACCAGGCCACACCCATGCCCAATCCAAACAAACGGTTTAGTGCGCATTTGTTTGTAACAAGAGCTTTTTCTTTATAGCTGTGGAGGATTTTTTACCACATATTGTACACACTTGTTATATGATACGTATAAATTCTGATTTATGCCATAGTTGCAAATGTACTGTACACGTAGCCTACACTGTTGTGAGCGTTTATAGTTGTGTGCTAGTGAGTCTGTGTCACTCTGCAATTACACTTTCAAACCACTAGCTGGCGGTGGTGTATGATTGCCACTGTGCTGAGTCTCTTCGTCACTCTCTGGTGCGTCAACACGACGTAGAGTTGCATTTCACAGCCTTTAGAGGAGAGTCAAATGGTAGATAAGACAATATTACTAACTTTAACTAATGGAGACAGTGTCTATAGACAATGTTTATTGCTTCCCAAGCCGTACAGTAGAGACAGACACGCCCCTGGGGGTGGGGCATCTACAATCTTGTGAGCATTTAATTGGACATTCACAAGACAAGTACAGGATGAGTCATCATTTAAATGTAATGTATTTTTTCCTCCAGAAACCATAACATATAATCTATTCACTCGTGACGGGTGAAGAAGATAAATCGCTTCCCTTTCTGTTTTCATGGAGCACAGTCTTAAACATGTTTTTCCGGCGATTAAAGCTTTAAATCAACCTGCAGATTTTCGCGGCACCTCTGAGAGCCATGTTTACAGATTTATGAGCTCTTCTTTCTTTTTTCTCTCTGCAGCGTGTGAAGCAGCAGCTCTCGGAGGAGACAGCGGGAGACGACAAAGACGCATCTGACATTGCTAGCGTACTGTGAGTGAAGCAAACTCTCACACTCTAGTCGACAAAATCCTCTCGCAGGAGCGCGTGACGCCATCACCGGCGCCTGAGAATTCCTGGGAAAAGCACGAGGCTGGATTTTTTTCTCTTTCACACTCACGCTAAAAATACACGACTCATGTGTCATGTGCTGACGGCTGGGACGTGTGAATCGTGAAACGTGGAGGGAAATCTAGCGGCTGTGTTTCATCTCACTCATTTCAGTTCTCATTCATTTATAAAAGATATAGCAACTAATCAATAAGAATAATGTTAATAAGACTGCTAGCCAACTGATCCTCACTGCTACCAAACCGTCTCCGCATTGCTAGCTAACTGACTCCTCACTGCTAGCTTACTGACTCTTTATTGCTAACTATCGCTTTATTTTTAGCTAACTGTCTCCTCGCTGCTAGTTAACCGACTCCTCATTACTAACCAACTGACTCCTCGCTGCTAGCTAACTGACTCTTTATTACTAACTAACTGACTCTTTACTGCTAGCCAACTGACTCCTAATTAATAGCTAACTAGCTCTTTATTTTTAGCTGACTCCTCACTGCTAGCCAACAGACTCCTCCTTGGTAGATAACTGACTCCTCATGGATAGCTAAGTAGCTCTTTATTGCTAACTAACTAGCTGTTTATTTTTAGCTAACTCACGCTTTATTGCTGGTTAACCGACTCATCACTGCTAACTAGCTGACTCCTTATTGCTAGGTAGCTGCCTCTGCATTGTTAGCTAACTGACTCCTCATTGCTAGCTAATTGATTCTTCATTATTAGCTAACTGACTCTATCCTAGGTAACTAATTCTTCTAACACAATCCTGTAAATTAGCCACACAAGCTAGCTGTAAAGAGAAGAGCATTTAATGAGACTGAATAGATAAATCGTTAACACAGCTGTAATTAGGAAACATTTTTCTCCCCAGGCAGAGGAAAGTGCACCTCCAGACGCTAAGGGAAAGGTCAGAGGTCGAGAAGATGAGTCCTCGGGAGCGGATGAGGTTGAGGAAGCAGCAGGCGGCTGATGAGAGAGCCAGGAAGCTAAAGTGAGACACGGCTAACGATAAACCGCACCATGGTGATGGAAACTGCACTAATTAGCTATGCTAAGCCTAGCTATGCTAAGTGTCCTCTGTGTGTGTGTGTGTTTAGTGGAGGGTGTTTATGTCCTAAAGTTCCCAAATTTAAACTTTAGTCTTTACTTAACCTAATAAGTTTCTCATTACAGAGGAGTCTTGTTTTATATTTTATGATAAAATCGTTAAACCCAAGGCACACTCGAGTATTGTTTAGACCCATTATTCACAGCAGATATAGTAAAAAGTTTACACACCCCCGTTAAACTCACAGGTTTCTCTGAAATCAAGATAAGTCATGTCAGGTTTTTTTTTTTTTTTTACATGTGAAAATGTATGATGTATAAACTAGATACATAAGTATACACACCTCTTTTCTAGTACTTAATTAAAGCAGCTTTTGTTTGTCAGTGTTTTTAAGTATCTCCAATTGGTCGTTTTATTCCACAGTCCAGATCTATCAATCAGATAGCGAGTTGATCGCCAGCGCACAGCTCTCCTCAAGTTATGCCACAGGTTTTGGACATAATTTAGGCCTGGGTTCGGACTGGGACATTCCAAAACACTAATTCTTCTGAAGACATGTATTCTTCTGTATTTATTTTGATTGTAACTTTGGGTCATTATCATGCGGGAAGGTAAAACAGAAGCCAGCAGGTTCTGCATCAGATTTGACTGGTACAGTTTATGGAGAAATGCTCACGATTCCTTCTATCTTGACTTGATCCCCAGTACCAGCTGAAGAGAAGCAGCTCCATAATATGATGCTGCCACCACCGTGCTTCACCCTGGTTCTGGTGATGCGTGGGTGAAAAGATGGCATTTTTTAGAAATAAAAAAAAAAAGTCTTTGTCTTATCCGACTACAACACAATTTGCCTAAGGGTTAGGGTTAGTCGAAGAAACCAAGAAGATGTAAAGAAAACTTTAGAGAAGCTACTGATCTCTGTTTAGATTTAATCAGGATCACTTAATCAGTGAGAGCTGTGTCATAATTATTGTTGGACAGAGTGGCGGCTGGTGCAAAAATTTTTTTGGGGGGCGCAAACAAAATAAAAAGTAAGCTCGTGTCGTGATGTGTAAGCTCGGCCGCGATCACTTGACTGCTGCTTAATTAGAAGATCAGGTCGATCTGGTCCAAGCTCTTTAACTTT
>JAOTRS010000026.1:16472478-16483044 GCA_028565755.1 Dinotopterus cunningtoni
GTGTGTGTGTGTGTGTGTGTGTGTGTGTGTGCAAGCGCTTGCTTTGTGTTTGCTCTCTGTTTAGAGACACAGGAAGTGTTTACTGCAGAGGAAGTGTGTGTTAGTGAGTGTGTGGACAGCCATGTGAGAAGCCGTGAGTGTGTGAGTTACAGCAGTGCAGCGCGAGATGAGGCCGCGCGTCTCCTCCGTCTCATTAACCTGCTGCTGCTTCCTGCGTCTTCATGTCCTTATTACGAGCGCTCGCTTCACTCCACTTCAGCACTCTCACTAACCGCTCTCTACTCCAAACTCAGCAATTAAATACAGTGCATCTGGTGTGTGTGTGTGTGTGTGTGTGTGTGTGTGTGTGTGTGTGGTGACTAAAGTATCGGAATGCTGAAAGGTAGTTAGCTAAGAGTGCCACAGAGGCTGTAATTAACCAAACACACACTTCACACTAACACACACACTTCACAATAACACACACACACACACACACACACACACACAATTCACAGGAGAGACGAGCAACACACTGGTTTCAGCAGAGAGAGTTAACACACAACAGCACATGATCACACAGCTGCAGCTCCTCCATCACTAACACATGATGGAAAGAGAGACGGACGGAGAGTGATGTAATGTAACATAGTGATGATGGAGTGATGGATAGAAGGATGGATGGAGAGATAAATAAAGAGAGATGGAGTGACGGAATGATGGATAGAAACAGATAGAGAGATAAATAGAGTGATGGAGTGATGGATAGAGAGATAGACAGACAGATGGATGGAGAGAAATGTAATATGGTGATGATGGAGTGATACAGGAAGAGACAGATAAAGTGATGGACAGAGAAATGGATGAAACGGTAAATAGAGTGACGTGATGGAGTGGTAGACAGAGGGATGGAAGGAGAGATAGTTGGAGTGATGGAGGGATAAGAGATACTATAAACTGATAATATGTTCTTATGTGCGAGCCTGAAACTCCATCTGAACCCTTCTTTTTTTCTTTCTTTCTTTCTTTCCTTCTCTCTCTCTCTCTCTTCATTTATTCGGCGGTTTGGGAGTAAAGGGGACTGACGTGTTTGAAGTTGCGGAAGGGGACGAACTGGACGATGTCCCTCAGCACGGGTTCTCCTCGGGGCGAGCACAGGATCCCGTCGTCTCCGTCCAGGATCTGCATGTCGGTGAAGTCGGCGTTCCCCACGCCCACGATGATGATGGACATGGGCAGGTGAGAGGCGTGGACGATGGCGTCACGCGTGTCCGCCATGTCCGTGATCACGCCATCCGTCAGGATCAGGAGGATGAAGTACTGCTGCGGTGAGGAGAGAGAGAGAGAGAGAGAGAGTACGTAAGGTAGAGAAAGAAAAAGAAATGTGTGTGTGTGTGTGTGTGTGTGTGTGTGTGTGTGTGTGTGTGTTACCATGGCCTGGCGAATGTGCAGCTCCTCGGAGGCGGCCTGCGCCACTTTCTGGATGATGGGGGCGATGTTGGTCGGGCCGTACAGCTGGATCTTTGGGAGGCAGTTCTGATAGGCTTCTACTACACCCTGGATACCTTTACACACACACACACACACACACACACACACACACACACACACCAGTTATATGAATTATGAGATATGTGTAATTTGGCCCCGCCCACTCACCAGCCTAAAGCTGGTCACTTCTAGATGATTGTGTAGGAGTATGACATCATACTGTGTGTGTGTGTGTGTGTGTGTGTGTGTGTGTGTGTGTGTGTAGTATGCTCTATATATAGGCTGCACAGATACAGAGAGATGAGTTACATCAGGCGCTCATTCAGCTGACAGAAAGCAAGCGTGTAGGTCAGTGCACACAGAAAACACACACAGAAAACACACACACACACACACACACACACACACAAATACACACACACATAATGAACTCTGTAAAGGGAAAGGAAAAATAATAGACTAAAAAAGAAAAGCAAACTGCTTAAAGAGTGATGATGGAACGATAGAGAGACAGATGGAGTGATGGATAAAGAGAGATGACAGAGAACGATGGAGTGATGATAGAGTGATGAATATAGAGAGTGATGGAGTGAGGAATGAAGTGATGCAAAGAAAGATGGATAGACAGATGGGAAAGTGATAGAAATAGAGATGAAGGGAGTGATGGAAAGAAGAACAGAAGGAGTGATGGATAGAGTACTAGCAAAAGTATGGATAGAGAGATGGGCGGAGTGCAGAGAGAGGGAGTGAAACATAGCAGAAGTAGGAGGAGTTACTCATGTTTTGTGCAGCGTCACCTGGGAAGGTGTGTTTTCAAGGTTCTCTTTCAAGGTTTCATTCCTTTAGAAAATTGATTTGCATTAAAATAGATTAAACCTAATTAATAATTAAGTACATTTAAATAGTAATGAGCATGTAATAATGAGTGAATGATATCACAGCATCATTAGCAAAAAGAAAGAAAGAAAGAAAGAAAGAAAGAAAGAAAGAAAACGAGCCCACAGAGAGAGAGAGAGAGAGAGAGAGAGAGAGAGAGAGAGTGTTGATGGAGGATTGAGTAATTGAGGGTGGGTGAGATGGAGGGAGCGAGGGATGAGAGCCGTGGGCGCCGCCACAGGAGGTGAGTCCAGGAATAGGCGAAAGAAATCGAGTGACACCAATACAATGGAGGAGAGTGGAGCTCCTTATCTCACACACACACACACACACACACACACACACACTTACTACTACTTCTGCTACTCTGCTGCCATCCATAATGTCAATAACAGTCTTACACTATCAGTACATTAGAGGAAAATGACCACTACAGTGTGTGTGTGTGTGTGTGTGTGTGTGTGTGTGTGTGTGTGTGTTTGAGAGAGACAGAGAGAGAGAGAGAGAGAGAGAGAGGTAATATATAACATGATAATGTATCAGAGTGAGTGCATTAATAAACCTGCAGTACTGTTACAGCCCATAGAGAATTAATCAACACCTTCTGACCAATAAGAGTGCAGGATTTCTCACCAACGCCGAGTATGAGGTGTGAGAAGGTGTGGTGTGGTGAGGTGAGGTGAGGTTAGGGGGTGAGGTGTGAGGTGAGGTGAGGTGAGGTAGTATGGGGTGAGGTGTGGTGGTGTGAGGTGGTGGGGGGTGAGGTGAGGTGAGGTGAGGTGAGGTGAGGTGGTGGGGGGTGAGGTGTGGTGAAGTGAGGTGTGAGGTGAAGTGAGGTGAGGTGAGGTGTAGTGAGGTGTGAGGTGAGGTGTGGTGTAGTGAGGTGTGAGGTGAGGTGTGGTGAGGTGTGAGGTGAGGTGAGGTGTGAGGTGAGGTGTGGTGAGGTGTGAGGTGAGGTGTGGTGTGAGGTGAGGTGAGATGAGGTGAGGTGAGGTGAGGTGAGGTGAGGTGAGGTGAGGTGTGAGGTGAGGTGAGGTGTGAGGTGAGGTGTGGTGAGGTGTGAGGTGAGGTGAGGTGAGGTGAGGTGTGAGGTGAGGTGAGGTGTGGTGAGGTGTGAGGTGAGGTGAGGGGTTGAGGTGAGGTTTGAGGTGAGGTGTGGTGGTGTGAGGTGGTGGGGGGTGATGTAAGGTGTGGTGAGGTGAGGTGGTGTGAGGTGTGTTAAGATGTGTTAAGATGAGGTGAGACGGTGTGTTGAGGTGAGGTGATGAGGTTCGTACCTGTGCACTCAGGATTATCCTCGTTAAAGTTTACAGCAAAGTCATGTGACACCTGAAAGAAGAAAGGCAGAGGAATGTCTCATGTGATAAAGGCTGTACATTAAATACAACACCTTGTGTTTTATAAACTTTTGTTTTTGTCCTTTTACAAACTCAACTTTGTCTAAAAAAACTACTGTTTTTAATTTACTCCTATTATTATTATTTTGTGTGTTAATCTCACGGCCACATACAAATCTGGCTCTATAATTAAAGTCATGTCCACAGGAGTGTAGCACACAAACACACACACACACACACACACACACACACACAGACAAAAAGAAGAGGAGCATCAGGAAGATGAGGTGAGAGAGCCAGCTGTGGCTTCAGAAACATCTGGAGAGATTACCTTAAAGTCGGGAGGAATCCGAGCGCCGAAGCCAAACGCCGGGAACATTTTATCACTGCGGAGCGCAAACACACCAGACGTTAGAGCTGAAGGATATGAAAAAGTGTGTGTGTGTGTGTGTGTGTGTGTGTGTGTGTGTGTGTGTGGGTGTGTATGAACTTATGCTTATCCATTAATAATTAGTGTGTTTAAAGAAATAACACTTTCAGAGCCACATTAGTCCTTAAAAACCACCATGAACTGTGTGTTTGTTTGTTTTTGTAAATGTTCAGTATCTGCTCATCACTACCACAGTGACGGCGGTATGACACACTCACACCGAGACGGACTGAACCTTCTGCACACACACTCAGAACATTAGTGTGGAATGGAATACATTTTCCACACAATATTTCTTGATTTAAAAACTTTTTTTTTTTAAGTTCTAAACTGCAGGTAAGCCTCTTGAGAACACAAGGCACTATTATTGTTATTATTGTTATATTGTTATTATTATATTATAATTTGAAAAAGCTAATATAAATATCAAATTTAATACTGTTTTAATAGATTGTGATTAAACTAAACATACTTATAAGCTTTTAGGAAATTAATGACGGGACTTTGATTCTAGTAAACGATTTTTGGATCCTTCACAAAAAATCCTAAGCAGAGTTCTAAAGCTTTGCGAAAAGCCCCAGCAGTGAAAGTGTTAATAAAATGAGCTCGGCCCAGAGTTCGGCTGGATCCTCTTGTATTTTCTCCGATATACTGGGAGTAATCAGAGATTTACTGTATCTGTGTAGGGATGAAGACCCCCTGCTGGCGTCTCTCACTTTATCGACTCAGAGCTGTCAATGTCGACTCCACCTTACACTCAGAGCTCTCCCAATACGACCTTAAAGACCTTCAGCATGGATCAAGAAGATACACACAGGAGCGATCAATACAGCAGTGCAGTGAAGAAGCTTAAACCCTGCTGAGCTTCATCCTGCTCCTCCACTCCACCTCCTCAGGACACACACCAACATCTTCACGGAAAATCAGGGGAAATGACAGTTTGACTAAATTAAAATAAACTCAGTATTATGGTCAAACCCAGATCTGATTCAGTCTGACCAAAACTGATTTAACTCTGACAGATTTGATCTACTTAATAGAAATTAAATCAACCAAAAATGTATTTATTCTAATAGAACCAATTCACTGTGACAAGACCAACTCAGTACATGGAGTAGAAGCAGCACTGGGAAACTGATTCAGTTAAATCCTGTTTTTTATCTAAATTGGATTTATGTGCTGGATTTATGTGATAAAGTGTTTTTTTTACACTGAAGATCTTAGAAATCTGAAATGTATGAAAGTATAAAACTAACCCAAAAATTTAGTATTAATAGACTTCCTCTCTTTTTTTTTTTTTTGTTTGAATGGTGATAAATACAAACTAGCCAGACTCCGGTCTCTGTATGAGAACCCATGGAAGAACTGACACACTACTGGTTTTGACTGGTTACTGCCATGATAAATCACTGGTAATCAGAACTGGAGTTGAGTCTCACCTGTCGTAATCCTGACAGATCTCTCCGACAGCGACCAGAGCTTTGAGGTACTCATTAGGCTGGTACGGGTGGATGTAGTGTAAAGAGCAGCTGTTCCGAGGGTCGCCGTTAGACGCCGTGAAATCAATCGCCACCTACAGAAAGAGAAGAAGATATTACCCAGAATGCAATGTGCATGTTTCAACTTCATTTTCCAGATCCATATTGTCATCCAGATGTTTGAGGCTCGACTATCTTCATAGCTGTTTTAGCGATTAAAGTTATATGTACAAGTTAAATGTATTACAGCGGTACCTCGGCATACGAACACCTTAAAAATTTCACCTTAAGAACTTCCGAACTGAGCCGAACCGAATGCCGGCTAAGCAAGTTTACATATTTTTTGCGGGTTTTTTTGCATTTTGTGTAAGATTTAGTGAAGACATAGCACCACGGGTCCCAAGAATGTTATCAAGGACGGTAGCAAGAAGAAAAGGGAAGCAGCCGGTGCAAAGAGGAATCATAAATGAAGGAGGTTTAATGTCTATTTATTTCATATTTTACTGCATTTACAGTACATGTCTTTTCTGAATGTTTTAATTGTTTTTAGATGCAAAAATATGATTAAAGTGTTGGAAATTGGTAATATTGGTAATACTTTTGGGTGACTGGAACAGATTATCTGCATTTACATTATTTTCTATGGGACAATGTGTTTCACAATACAAAATTTCATCTTAAGAACTCGCCTCCGGAACGGATTAAACTCGTATACCAAGGTAAAGTAACCTCTACAGGAAGAGTAACTTCAGTGCATAAACAGTGATTTGTTGAGTGAATTAACAATTATTCTGTGAAACAACAGTAATTCAGTGAGACAATGATTCAGTGCGTCCACAGTCATTTAGTGGTTTGACTTTGTGCTTCTTTGAATCAACAGATGTTTTAGTGAATCAACAGCGAGGCAGTTAAATTACAATGGGAAGTGAATTAACAGTGATTCAGTACTAATTCATTTAGTGTGGAAGTGCCCCAGTTAGATTACTGGTCTAATAGCGTTTACAGGAATTAATGAAATATATAAATATTTATATACGTGAAGTTTTTGCCATTATGTATGCACTTAAAGTAAAACATAACTACTCATAATTAGCACTGCAATTAAATGCTAACAGCATTAGCATGAAGGCAAAACACACCTACGCAGCATAATTAAACAAGTTAAACAGTTTAGAAGATTACAGATAAATGGCAATAATTATGTGAGAGGCAGCGCCTGGGCACGGCTAATGAGACGCAACTGAAGAGAACGCGCAGGAAGAAAACCTGCCATGTGAACGTTATGGTTTTAAAAAATAACTTAATCAGCTGGGGGATGAAACATTATGTAAAACATAACTGGTGCACTCGCATGGAGACATCTCTCTCCGGTGTTAGTGCCAAATAAATCTGCAGCAAGTAGGACATTATCTGCTAATGCCTGTGACTCACTGAGTTTAACAGTAATTGCTGTGTGTGTGCAGAGGGCACGAGAAACAAGCACAAACACAAACACTGCCTTACTGGGTTTTAGAACTGCATAGTTGGGGTGAATTTGATAATAAATAATAAACAGCATAAAATTTAAAATGATGTGTTGTGCAGTGTTGTGTTGTGTTTTGTTCTGTTTTCTTTTGCACTTACTGTAAACTGGATCTGGCATCCGCCCATGATGTAGTCGAGGAAGGAGTGCATCTTTATTATCTGAGTGTGAGAGCAGATGGTGGGAGGAAGGAAATAAAGCTTTGAAAAAAAATGTCATTAACACTTAAACACAGACAGATTCACTACCAAGAAGACGTATTCGTTTGCATTATTTATAATCACTTCATTAGACGTAGCCCATGGAGAACCCTGCAGTTAAACGCTTCTTAAAGGTTCTGTTTGTAAATATGGGATAAATATCATTCTTACATTTCTGGCAAAAAAAATATTTAAAGTTATGTTGGAAGCATAATATGAAAACAGGAAAAGGATTCCATCAACAATCAAAGATTTCACCTAGGATTCTAGAAGAATGTGCTTCCCTGAAATCCCTGTAAAATACAAGGGGTGTTCGAGTCAAAGCAGGACTTTTTAATGTACATAGTTCACAGTCCTGAGAGTGAAAACGCCCTTTATTTCTCTATATAATCCCCTGCTACACTAATGCACTTATCCCAGTGTTTCACTAGAGCTTGAACACCATCAAGGTAGCAGGTTTTCTCAGTACACCATAGCTGTGATTGGACTGCCTGTTTCACTTCTGAAAGGCCGGCCTCCCAGGAACTCCTTTAAAGGCCCAAACATGTGAAAATGGTTTGGAGCGAGGTCAAAACTGTCTGGAGGACGTCTCATCAACATACTGTGCGTGAAGTCTTCTGTAAATGTCAATTGCCTTCATTTACCATTTAAGTCCCGGTTTGACTTGAACACCCCTCTGTGGTAAATCCAGAACTAATAAAAGTTTTGTAAGTGTCTGTTAAAGTAAATCAATTAAACTTCCATGCAGGACATAACTACATTGTACTTAAGTGGGCTTTTAGAAACTAGTTCCTCTAGAATGTCTAAAGGTGCTTAGTTTGGACGAGTTGGAAACTCCTTAAAAGTTTACCATCAAGTCCAACAACAGTGTGTTTCCCTATATGTCTAGAAAAAAAACATCTAGAAAACTTTCAGCTCCTTCGATTATAATTATAACTCTGGTGAATATCATATGGAAGTGAAACCCTTAAACGTTGCAGGTAGAATCCTATAACAGAGTGAATCCACACACACACACACACACACACACACACACACAAAAGCCTCATAATTATTTAAAATATTTCCAGGGTTACTCAGTTGTACATCTGAGGGGAATCGTTAAAGATTTAACACATACAATATAAAAAAATAAAAGTTTAAAACATTAATGTTAAAAGTTATCTGTTTGTCTCCATCCAGGAAGATAAGAATTCTGAACGGTCAGAGGAACCTTTGGAGAACCCTTAGGGGGAAACAGTTCTTTTACAGTTTTTCTCAGTTGCTTTGTCTCACTTCTCACGGCGGACTCGCACTTCTCCCCACTCACTGTGCAATTCTCTAAACATCTCCCATGCCTTCACAACACTTAGGTAGTTTCACAAAAGCTAATTCTTCGGCAACCAAAATGAAAAAAACAACAAAATGACAGTCGCGTAGTCAGTGTACGCCACGCCAGTCACATGGCCGGTGATCTTGTCAAAACCTGAAATTCAGGGCATCTTTCAGTAAATATCCAAACGATTTTTTTTTCAAACACAAATACACCAAATTTATCAAATGTTTAAGTGCTCAGAGGTTCTGATGTGTTTATTGTGCTTATGATTTATGTTAATATGTATCCTACAGTATGTATACAGTATGTGCTGCAGGTATCACTGGTTAATCTTATATTGAGTTCACTGCCCTTAAAAAGCCTATTGAAGTCACACTAATTAAGAGTTAATTAATTATATAAACTGATTTGCTATTTTAAAATAATTGGATATTTATGTATATTACTTTTATTTTAAAATGTGTATGTTTTATATATATTTTTGAGTCGTGACGTAGTGTCTCACTAAACATCAGCCAGAACACCTGATTTGAGGACTGACCGAGTCATGACGTAGACGAGTCGTTTGAATGATGCTGGAATTGGTTTTGTACAAAAGCAATGAGACTCGACGTTCTGTTGTGGAGGATTAGAGACGGTAAAGTCAAGTCTGCCCTGAGAAATGAGACAAACCTACTGAGTACATTTATTGAACCCAGAATAGAGCGGCTCTGGCGTTGACGTTACCTTACACTGATTGAGAATGACAATCCCAGAGTTCCTGTAATTCTTCTTCTTAATTTTATATTTGGGGTTTATGCACTCCCACTGCACCTGCAACAGCACAGATACACAGACAGACAGACAGGCAGGGAGGCAGACAGATACACAGACAAGTGGACAGACAGACAGATGAACAGAGAAGCAGAAAGAGAGGCAGGCAGACAGACAGATAGAAAGACGGGCAGACAAATTGACAGACAGACAGACATTCGGGCCGACAACAGACAATCAAGACAGGTAGGCGGACATACAGATAGGTAGACAGATGGACAGTCACATAGTACATGTAGGCAGAAAGACAGGTAAGGAGGATAGACAGATTGGCAGACAGACAAATAGATAGACAGGTAGAAAGACAGATAGGCAGATTGACAGACAGACAGATTACATTATTGTCAAACTTCATGCGTTTTTGTCAGTTGTTATTAAGAGAGAGAGAGAGAGAGAGAGAGAGAGAGAGAGAGACAGACGTTGGTCACAGCTGCACATAACTCAAGATAAAGAGCGACGTCGTTCTGTTCGTGTCTTCAGCTCGCTCGCACACAGCAGCGTGAGAGAAACACAACAGAAGCCGACACAGTAAAGCCAAACACGCCGCTGTGCCGTCGACTCGCTCCAAAAGAATTCAGCCGCGCGTCTGCATGTTGAGATACAGCATGGCACCCGCGCCTGCTGACGCGAGACTCGTCCATCACCGGGAGCAGGACGCGGACAGGGCTGGAAACCAACCTGAACCAACACCTCTACCTCTTATTTCTTCTCTCTGCTTGTACGAGACTCTCATCTCGATCCTGCAGCTTAAACACGGAGCCTCTTTATCCTCTGATTACAGTAACATTACTGAACAGCATCGTCAATAAGACGACTCCTCCACCTACAGTATAACCTGACACCCCCTGGGGATTTCTGCTCTGTGTGTGTTATGAAGAAAGTGTGTGTGTGAGACAGACAGACAGAGAGAGAGAGAGAGACAGTCCTGCCAGCTCGGTGCTCACTCGGATGTTCTTCTTCTCACCAGCACTTTCATTTAAAATCCACTGAAGGATCACTGACACATAGGTTTATAATGATTTAAACTGAATCAGGGGGGTCACGGGCTTCACGCCACGCCCACTCTGAGCTCGAACCCTGACGCTGTGACTCGGTTGTGAAGAATGAAGCTCCGTGCTAATTTCC
>JAOTRS010000026.1:16544647-16559562 GCA_028565755.1 Dinotopterus cunningtoni
AAGGTAATAATCAGATTAGTGCCTCCCTAATATAACTTGTTATTCTTGCCAATTCTCATCAGTTCAGGTTAAGATCTGTCTATCATTTTCAACAGCTTTATTTTTAAATATGTAAATATATGAAAATAAATAAAACTAATTAATTTACTTTATTATATTACATTAATATTATATTAAATGTTTTTACAAAAATTACTGTGAAATTTGCTTTAAATCGAATTTTAACTTAAAAAATTATGACTACTACCACTACTACTAATAATAATAATAACCAAAATCATAATAATAATAATAATAATAATAATAAAAGAATTAGTCCAATTTGGCCATTTCTAAACTGTCTTATTTTAATTCTGAAAACAGACTTTGAGTGTGTGTGTGTGTGTGTCTGCATGTGTGCACATAATTAGACTTCAAGAACAGAATTGAATCTAATACAAATACAAAAATGCTTTTTTTGCCTTTGCAATAAAGTCATATCAGGCTTTCTGTCAGTTCTGAGTTGCAGCTATCTTACTGTGTTATTAATATTATTATTATAGTTGATATTTTTTACTAAAAGTGTAAAGAAAAAAATGCTAAATCTTTCCCGTGTGTGTGTGTGTGTGTGTGTGTGTGTGTGTTTACACTGGCCGGTTCTGTCCTGCCTGATTTGCATTGATCTGCTTAACAAAACTGTGAATGTGCCTTTCCAAGAGATCTGTACACAAATGATGACTTAGTGTGTGTGTGTGTGTGTGTGTGTGTGTATGTGTTATAATCAAGTAGTGTGTGTTTAAATAACAATTGTGTCATAAAAAATATATTATAATAATCAATGCACGTCTAAATCATGAGCAAATATAATCAACAGTTAAACTGCCTGTAAGAAATATATATAAGATCATAACATTGCATATGTTTATGAACGGGAAAGAACATCAAAATAGAGAGATTTAAATTTTTATTCATTTGGTTCTTTAGTTGGTTTCTTTCCAAAGTTCTATGAAGTAAATGCTTAAAACAGATCTGTTTAATGTAAAAACACACAAACCACTGTACAGTAGAAGGAGCCACAGAATTTACATCAAAAAACATAACACAACATATGATCGAGAAAAGGAAAATAATCATGTTAGAAATGATAACGTTTACGTGTCTGTAAAACTCTCTCATCATTACATTTTTAACGATTACAATCTCTCGAGTTAAATCACTCTGGACAGTAAAACAGCGTCGGCCGAACGTGTTCTAGTGTTCAAAGTCCATTTACGTAACTTGAACATGTGTCTCAAATATATTAAAAAATATATTAAAAATTTATAAAACAGGACCAAAGATGTAACCTTGAGGGTCACGGCTCAGTGACAGGAACATACTAAAGGTGTTTTTAAGTGTATAATCATATAATGTTAATCCTAACGCTAAATCAATTATAAAATCAAATCAGTTTTAAACCAATTTATTTACTTTAAATATAAAAATATTAAAAATAGCAATAGAAAAGAAGAAAAAGAGAGCCGAGTACCTGCCAGAGCAGCGTTCCGCGATCCTCCAGACTGAATGCGTACGTGGTGTGTTTCTGTCCTCCTTCTGACGTACACACTCAGACATTTGACTTCCAAACTTTCACAAAGAAATTTCACAAAGTTTTGCATAAAATCCAACCAGAGAAGCTGAAGGAGACTGTGTACTCACTCCTCAGAGCAAAACCTTTTAAATATTACACACGAGGTTACAGTGTGGCGAAGTGAAACACATTGCAATAAAACATTCAATAAGAAACGGCTGAGGCACCTCAGGGCAGAAACACGCTTTTAACCTGCTTTTATCTCATCCGTTTACATTCGTATGTTCAGGAGGGAATTCAGTACTTCCTGCTCCTTTACAAAATATTGCTTATAAAAGTGATTGAGATTTACAGAAGACTTTGAGTACAGTACAGCGATGAGACACTTAGCCATAAATCTTTTGAACAGGGCAAACATTTTAAAGAACGGCGTCGATCCCGGGCCGAGGTGTCTCTGAGCTCACTGCAGTTGGCGCTGTACAGCCCTAAGCTCGCTACAAGCAAAGGAGTTCCTGGGAGGCCAGCGTTTCAGGCGTGAAGCAGGCAGTCCGATCATGGATCCAGGGTCTTTGAACTGTGGGAGGAAACCAGAGCACCCTGAGGAAACCCACCAAGTGTTAACCACTAAGCTTCTGTTGCGTGTTTATCTTTTTTTTGCGGTTGTTGTATTGCGATTACACTATGAGTCGTATTTGCATTACCAGTCGATACCAAATAATCTGAAATTAGGTCTGAGGAAGTGAATCCTCTTAGTCATGACCAAGATTCACTCCTTTCTCATTCACTCGTTAAATCGGGTTAATCAGTGACTCATATTGATTGAGTTTTGCTCATTTCATATTACATGACCTAATCGAATCAATTAATAATTGTTTTTCCCACCTGAAGCTGAATTGAAAACTCTCCAGGTCAGGATTAAGACTTACTCCTCTCTCATCCACTGAAACATCTGACTCAGTGAATCATTTCAGTCATGACCATGGATCCTTCCTTTTTTCATTAATTTACTCCGATAAGTTTACTGATTCTATTTGATCATGACTGAGAGTCGTGACACTTTCTTCACGTGAATCTGTGAATCATTTTGGTCATGACCAAGGATCGCTGCTCTCTGTGAGTGAATTAATCAATCTTTTTTTATTTTTTATACATGGGTACTAAAAAAACAGGGTTTTCCTTCATTCTTTCATTAAACAATGATGAAAATACAAAAATGTACTGTCTATGTGGCCAAACCAAAAGGTGGTGGTATAACCCTAACCATAAAGGTGAAGCTCTGATGTCATGCTGTATAATCAGACTGCACATTTGGCCAAACCAAACAATATCTGAATGAATCGTTTGACTAAATGTACTGAAATTCATTTAAAAATTCCTATTCTTCTCATTATTATTCAACAAGAAAACAAAAAACACAACGGTCTGGTCATGTGGAGCAAAAATCCCTCTCAACAGGACCAAAACTCACTCCTGTCTCATTCCTTGAAACAGTTGAATCAGTGAATCATTTTGGTTATGATTTTTGTTCCTGTTTTGTTTTTTTTTGTTCGTTGTCTGAACAATGAATCATTCCTTTTTCATGAATTGACTCAGGTAAGTTAGTGAATCTGTTTAATCATGACTGAGAATCGTTCCACTTTCATGAAATAAATCAGTTGATTCAGTGAATCATTTTGGATCAAAAGAATCCCATCAGAAATATTTAAAGAGAGATTAGGTTTGAATGCTAATCTGTATTAACCAGCACTGGGAAACAAAACCAATCTTTTGATTGTGTGAAGCTGCTTTGCGACAATAACAATTGTTAAAAGCGCTCTACAAATAAAATTGAATTGAACTGAATTGAAGCCAGGCAAGATGAAAAGTCTTCAACAATCTCTTTTATTTCACACAAAAAAACTATTTTGTTAACATTAACATCAATTTATGCATCAATTTAATCCGATTCATATCTGTTAAATCTTCATAGTTTTATTACATTAACACATTCGATAAGCTTTGTGTTTTCATTTGTACGGGATGTAAATATTTAAATTTTTATTTCTTTATTCTTTGGCAAAATAAGGATTAAAAAAGTAATTTCAATGGAACATAATCCAAACTAAAACACCTTATTGTTTGCTGAATTTATACAGAAAAAACTATATTTATATATTTTCTAAATATTTTATATCCAGTTCAGCCAAAACTTTGTCGTGTCCTGATTTAAATATGCTACTGTTGCATGATGGGGGTGGAGCTTAAATGAAATTAAATCATAAACCAGGTCATGACATCACCACTTGTCCATATTATTTAAATTTGTCGTGATAATTAGACTCCACCTACGAGTTTAGAGTCGTTACGTCCCCAGCGTGAGCTTTCTGATGTTATGTTCTATTGTGGCGATGGACAATCTCGCTTCTGACTGGCTGATCACAGTTAACTTAAGCTCCGCCTGGGGGCATTGGCCTCAGTGCGCTCCTGATGATTGTCTTGAAGTTCTCCGTTCGTCTCTGGGACGCGCCGTTTGTCTGCGTGGTCCTTTTCCTCGTCCACTTCCTCCTCCTCTTCCTCCGCTCTTCCTCCTCTGATTCTCCAGCTCCTCTTTACTGCTGGCCTGCACCCACAGCGCATCGAAGCTCCCGGGCGCCTGGTATCCGGGCGTGTTCGAGTCCAGCGGGTCTCTGGAGAGCAGCACCCAGACGGCGGGGATGTTCCGGTTCACGGTGATGCTGTCTAGGCCGGCGCTCGGCTCCAGCGGCTCCCACGTCTCCTGCAGCGAGCTGTACATTATACGTGTGACCTGGTGCAGCCCGCCCGTGCGCCGCTTCATGATCTCAACGCACGTGATGGCCTTGGAGACACTCGGGCCGACGCCCGTGAACACGATCTGACGGCACAGCTGGGACTCGCCGCTCGGTTCGGCCTCCTCTTGACCTCCGCCGCTCTCCGACGGCTTCTCGGCTCTGCCCTCCATCCGGCTCTGAGCGAACCGCATCAGGTTTCGGATTTTGCTGCCGTCTCTAACCCGGACCATGGGAGTGCCCTCGTGGAGGTCAGTAAATGGGCAGAGACACGGCTGCTCGACCACGCCCGCCTTCCTGTAGTTCTCCATTTCACCGTCTGCAAAATAAACACAAAATGGCTTTAATGTAAGCTACATTTAAACCACTATCGCCCAAACGTACTAATTCCCACGAGGAGGTATCAAAAAGTTTTAAGACTAGTTTTGTAACACACCAACAGATGGCAGCACAGCATGTCTTATTCGACATTCTCGGGATTGTGCATTGAAAATTCTATAGCGAAATCGACTGCCAGGTTTTAAGTCATGTGAGGGAGGATGTAAAGCGAAAAAGGCAAAGCTTGTAAACAGAGCTAATCTCAAAACTTTTTTTATAATCCCTCGTATGTAGTTAATTAACCAGCCGGTTAGTGGCTGTGCCCAAGATTAGCCACTAGGGGGCTCAGTGAGTCTCAAAGCAGCTTTCTTATTATACATTTTAGTACAACAGTCCGAAAGACAAACAATGAATTAATTTATATATTTTATTTACAAAGCGGTACTTTTTTTTTTTTTTACATTTATGCAAGATTTATTTAGTGAAAATAATCTTGTACCTTTCACACTAACCCACTGATGAACTTCAGCTAATCCAGTTAGCACTTTAGCTATGATATTTAATCACCTCAGGACTCATGCTGGACTAAACTGCGCTCACAAAACTGCCCTCGTTCACTTCAACACCACGACCTGCCTTACACACACACACACACACACATATAGTGTTTAGTGTTTGTTATTTAATCTAGCTTACACACAAGCTAATGCTAACTCTTTAGCATAGCAAAGAAACGCGCGTTAGCCTGGCGCGTGCCCGCACGAGCAGCGTTCACACGCTTCTGCAGTTTGTGCGGGTTCTACTTCCGGGTCATGACGCTCAGTTTTCTCTCTTAAACTCTTTTATTCCTATAGTTTCTCCATATATTTATTTTTGTTTCAATGTTTTTTTTTATATACTTTTCATAAATTCCTGGTGGCACTAAGTGATAGTTTGTGTAGATTTTCAAGGACGTCACTTTAAAACATAAACACTGTTTCTGATCAACAAATTTATGGTTGTGTGTGTGTGTGTGTGTGTGAGTGTGTGTCTTTCGGTGTCCCTCTCCCCTAAATTATATATAAATTCACTCAAAAAAAATGTTAAACCATCAATCGATAATTAAGTGGGTTTTTTCTGCCTTTTTTCTCTTCAACTAGTCAAGATGTATTTTTTCTGTTGTTCCACCAGGCGGCGCCAAAACACACGAATAATGGTGCCACTCCCGCGCCTCATGTCACTCCCTCAGTGTCTGTACCGCTTCACCCTGTATTTAGCGCAGTGCTTGTATGATTATATGGTTCTTTTGGTTTTATTTGTTTATTTATTTAGCTTTCATCACAGAAAAGATCAATTATGTATGATGTATGAGACACTACTTCTATTATTATTAAACAGACAGTTTAGTGATTCAAGGTGGGATTGACAGAGAGATTGAATCAAATTAAATTTTAAATTAAAAATTTTAAAATTTAAATTTACTGTTACATGAATGTTCATAAAAAAGAGTAAAGAAGTAATACAATTTATTATTAGAAAAAGGGAAATATGTAAAAGGTAACTGATATTCGTGTAATTGACTATTATTATTATTATTATTATTATTATTATGATGATGATGTCACAAACCTCAAGTTTCGTTTTCCAGTCTGAGTTTCGGTTCTCAGTCCACTGGCACATGTTTGGGTTTGGGTGTGGACTTCGAGTCATAATCTGGGCTGTGTCCCAAATCAAACACTAGTCTACTGAGTGTAAAGTCACACTAGATTCCAGCAGGAGAGCTGTTCACACACACACACACACACTGTATGAGGAGGGGTGATTGTGGTTTGGGACGCAGCCGGAGCTCTTAAAAAAACCTGAAGAGCAGAACAGGATCTTCTTCACACTTCATGTTGCTGACTGAAGTCACTGAAGACGTTCTGTGTAAGAGAGTATAGGCGGTAAGTTTCTCTATGACCATGATGATTGCAGGAATCTGTAAATGCATACACACACACACACACACACACACACACACACACACACACACACACATCTCCTCACTCTTGCTGTCATTTCCAGGACCAAACTCGTCTCACGATGGGAGTTAAGGGGCTTCAAACCTACATCGAGAGCAACAGTGACTTTCTGAAGACACGTCTCTTTAAAGGAAGCAAACTCGTCATCGACGGGTCCAGTCTGTACTACTGTCTCTACTTCAGGTCTCCTCTGGACCAAGCACACGGCGGAGATTACGATGGCTTTGAGAAAATAGTCACGCTGTTTTTTAGGAATCTTAGACTGTGCAGTATTGAGCCCTACGTGGTGCTCGATGGAGGGGACGACGCCAGTGGCAGAAAATTTGACACGCTGAAGACAAGATGTCAAGAAAGAATCAGAAGAGCCAACGCCATGTCCAGGGGAGGTTCAGGAGAAATTTTACCCATTCTCACCAAAAAAGTCTTCAAGCAGATCCTTCGGAAACTCGCAGTTCCCCTTATTCAGTGTCTGGCAGAGGCGGATTGGGAAGTGGCCGCATTGGCCAACGAGTGGAACTGTCCTGTTCTGTCCAACGACAGCGATTTTTATATCTTCAGCCTCAATAATGGATTTTTGCCCATCAGTCATTTCCAGTGGAGGAAGGTGATTCAGAAATCTGCTGCCAAAAAATTCATCCTTGCCAAATGTTTTAGTTATAAGCGCCTCTGTAATGCTTTCAATCACATGCAACCACCCCTTCTTCCACTGTTTGCCACCATCCTGGGAAACGACTACACCAAACTAGACAAGAGTGTGTTTCCAAACTTCTCAAAGTTCTCAACCAGACCTGGAGGAAGCGCTCAGATTGATGGTTTACTCATGTGGCTGTCTCAATTCCCCAGCCCAAAGAAAGCCGTCGAGGCTCTCCTCAGCCCCCTGGGGAAGAACAAGAAAGCAGAAAACCTCAACACTGCAATAAATCAGGGTATGAAAGCATACAGACTCGCTCACAGCTCCATAGCACGATTCTTCATAACTGGAGAACCTCAGAAAACACCTCTGGGCCCGTTAAAGGCTCTGCCAGAGTGGACTCTTAAACCTCTGGCAGAAGGCAAGCTGGCTACCACCATCATAGAAGTCCTGACACTGCGGAGGGTCATGTTGAACATTCAGGTGGAGGATTTCGGTCTGAACAGCAGTAGTGAGATGTCCCAGCTGGTTAGACAGGTGATGTATGGTGTTCTGCTGTGTACCAGGTGGCAGAAAGTCGGTAAAGTCGGCACGTCTTCTCAAGAGGAACAGCAATATAACGTGGATGAATACGACAGGCAGGACATGAAGCTGACCTGCTTCACCGTTCCAGCTGTTCTACCAAGATGTGTAGTAACACACCTTCACCTGGACTCGCTGTGGGAGGTAGAGCTGAGGATTTATCTCAGATTTACTGTTAATTAATAGCTTCAGTCAGTCTATCACCCTCGAGCTAAACGTTTAAAAACTTTTAAAATAAGCCATGCATTCTTTTAACTAAATGTGGAACAGTACATGTTGTGGTTTTTGCTTACAAAGTGTGTGTGTGTGTGTGTGTGTGTGTGTGTGTGTGTGTGTGTGTGTGTGTGTGATTTTGTGTTCCAGGCGTCGCAGCATTTGCGCCTGCAGGTCGTGTTGGAGGCTCTGGGTGTGAATCCAATCTCAGATTCCCTGCATGTTCCTGAAGGTCTGCAGCTGCCCGTGTACGTCACATGTTTCTGGCTTAAAAACGCCAAACCTGAGCCGAGAACAGAAATGTTCTGGGCTTTACTCACCGGCTTCGTCCACGGATACCTGTGCAGAGAGGAGCAGACTCAGAAAGGTAAGGAGACTAGTGTGGAAAAAAAACCCTCACAAAAATAAATATATAACAGGATAGCATTAATGTTAACATAGCATAACAATCTTTAGTCTGTAACCAAGACTCACTGCTCCACTGAACAAACTGAGTCTGAGTTCTACCAAGTTAAACCAACTGAGTCTGATATTTTGGAAACTGATACCCACTGTGTCAGAGCATGCGCGACTGAAATGAACTGAGTCAGAGATCTCATCACTGAAACGATCCAAGTCAGAGCTCGAGCAAGTTAAGCCAACTGAGTCATGCTGATGCTGTAACCTCTCGCAGCCGGAGGTCTAGAGAGAGCTGATTGACCGAGCTCTCTCAGAGGGGAGGGATGAGAGGTACTTAGTGCTTCCACATTAATCACGGCTCTACAGCCAATCAGGGGTGTCTGTGAGCTCACACAAGCGGAAGGAGCGGATAGCGCTGTCCTCCGAGTGTGTTACTCCGCCCCCAACGGTGCGTGAGCGAACAGTTCGAGAAGATGCGGCCAGCTCGCGTCGGGTGGTTTGGAGGAAACACGTGATAGTCTTCGGCCCTCCCGACTGAGTGGTAGTAGTAGCCTTAATGTGGAGCCCCCTAGTGACAGGGAGGAATTGGACACGACTAAATTAGGGAGAAAATCGGGGGAAAAAAAAGAAGTCAAATGAGCCAAAGCTGAAGTGACTGAAACAAACAGTTAGAGCTTTAGCAACAGAAACCAACCGAGTCAGAGCTTTAGCAACTGAAATGAAATGAGTCAGTGCTCTAGCAACCAAATCGCATAAAGCCAGATCTCTAGCAACAGAAACAAATAACAAGAACGGACAAGACTCAGAGCTCTGATGAACGGAGTCAGTGTCATTCATGCCTTTGTTTTTTCTTGCTTTGCAGAGGTTGGCCCGGTGATTTCGAGGTTTAAAAAGCTGAAGAGTCGTAAGGGTAAGAAGGGCGTGGACCTGGAGCTGGCTCGCGCTTACTCTCAGTGGCTGTTCTGTTTGAGAGACAGCTTCATTCTGAACCAGCTGTTGAACTATCCGGTGCCCGAGCCGGAGCTAGCGTGGTACGTCTACTTCTTATTCTTACACTGCCTCACGCTCAGCTGCCTCGTGGGTGTAAATTCCAGTTTTGTCAAGTCCCACACAAACCTCACAGGTTTGAGTCTTAATCGGCTAAAACTGAGACGAACTAAAGAGTAGAAACCCCAGAAGCTAATCTTAATTTTTGATGAACTAGAGTTTTAAAACTATACCCGGAGTCTAACAATACACATTTGTAACGCGAAAAATAAATCTGAAAATCATTGGATAATTGGATAAGAAGTGGAAAAGTTTAAGTCGCTGTCTCGTGACTCTCCTTGCCCTGACTCGTATCCTCCCTGTTCTTAGTCATTCCTCGAGAGTGGGGTGAAGTCGTCCTCACTCAGAAACAGCAACAGCCTGGAGTCACATCAGAGTAAACGCCAAACAATCAGACTGAATCAGAGCTGCAGTTCAAGTTCCACCAGCGCGTTTACTCGTCTATTCACTCTGTATATCTATATATACTAAATATATATGTTTTAACAGGTTGTACTGCGGCTCTTTGGTGCACGCCGCAGCCCTCGAGCTGAAGAGAGGCATCGAACCCGAGTCTTTTCTCGCCGGAGCCCCTGTGGCCGTCAGGCTTTACAGGAAGCTCCGGGCTGCGGTGGAGAGCGAGCTGGACGACGACCTCGTCGCCAGGCTGAGGACCAGGACGTGGCCAAGGGAGGGCCGGGCGCCGGTGGACGAACTGAGCAAAGAGTTAGAGCATCTGATGGACAAGGACGAGGAGGATGATGAAGATGAAGTTCAGTGTACAAAGGACGACAAGGTTCTCGAGGAAAAGTGCAGCGTTCGCACGAGACACAAAACCAAACGCAGGTCTCCGAAATCCAGGTGTAAGAAGCAGGAGCGTGTGAGCTGGGAGTAAAGTTATGTCTTAGAGGATTCTATGTTTGTTTGATCGCTTTTAAATAATTAATAGTAGTTAACAGGTGGGTAGAGTAGCCAGGAAAATGTAGTCAAGTAAGAGAAGCTGTACTTCAAAATAATATTACTCAAGTACTGACTGTTTCAATCGTAATGTCCGATAATTATTTTTAGAAATTATAATAATTATATATTATTTTACATACACACACACAGTACACTGTATGTATATATGTACACAGTATAACAGCTTACATGTATATGTATATTATAGTGTAATTATAGTAATTATTTATGCCAACATTGCAACATTCAATGAGACAGCTAAACTTACCATGAAATATTTCCTTAGGGGTTAGAAGTTTTTAGAGTTTTTAGAGGTTGGGGTGTTTATATTGTCAGGTAGAGAAGACACTTCAGTATGAAGCTGTTCTTTTGCACTGTGTGTAAGTGAAACATGCTGTGTATATGAGATATAAGATATATAGGTATAAGATTTTTTCCCCATGTGGTTATTGTTATTGCAGCTGATTGGTCAAACAGAGTCACGTGATTGTTGTTCCTACGTTTGATTGGTGAAACAGTCATGCGGTAGATCCATCGGCTGCATGTGTAGAATAAACGGTTAGGAAAGTAACGAGTCGAGTGGAGCCACGTGTAGCGAAGTGAGAGTAACGTTTCTTCTTCACAAATCTACTCAAGTAAAAGTATGGTGCAGTAAAACTACTCATAAAAGTACATTTTGTTCAAAAAGTTACTCAAATAAATGTAACGGAGTAAATGTAACTCGTTACTACCCACCTCTGGTAGTTAATATAGTATTCATTATTTAAATTAATAGTATTGTTCATCTCTTCAGTGACCATTTCAGTGTTTTGATATAAATAAAAACGATGCCGATCCTTAAAATATCTTCACTGTCCCAGTGATACTGACTCAAAGGCCACGAAACACGTGACCATGTTTTTCTGAGAATCAGCGCGCGAGTCGAGATCTTTACTGATCGTCACAGTAATAATAATAATAATAATAAGACTAGATCAGCTCTGCGACATGAGAGAGGAAGAGAAATTCCTGCGGTTGTGAAGTCAGGAGGCCTTGGCGGCCGTGTTTTTTATTCCGCACTGCATTCTGAAGACTGGAGTTTAGCACTTATTGTAATATTTAATAAAATTCTAAAATAACGATTGTCTGTTATCATGCATAGTGTTTACAGAATAAACGGATTTTTGCAGAAATCCGAAGGAAACGAGGAGGTTTTTACACTCAGTGTTTTACAGAACAAACACTGACATTATCTTGCATTAATAAAATCTAATTTAAGTAGAATGTTTAAAATGTGGTGGAACATTTCATATCAGTTATGCTTATTGTGTTTGGGCTTGCATTGTTAATTTTAAGATTTTATGAATAAAAAGACTTGAATCTAAGCTTGGTGTCTTTTTTTTTTTTTTTACATCAGAATCAGAATTGTCATTCATTTATTTATAATTTAACGTCACTTCATAGTTAGTTTTAATGTTCAGTTACATTACAGCAGCTTTAAACGCTCGATCCATTGCCTGCCTTAATTTATTCTCTTTCTTTAAGCTGCAAAAAGTTATGATGTGAGAAAACTTGGTTACAGCTTCACCTCTGAGTGTTACACAGCGCTGACACTGGAGACTCCTTCCGTACATGTTACATAAGCATATTCTTTCCTACAGAAAACTATCAGCACTTTTTTCAGCTCACGAATGAGCTGTTACTATGGAGACGATGACATGTTAGAGCTACAGTCAGAGCTGCTGTGATAAAAAATGAATCATTTCTGTCCAATTAAAACGCATCATTCCCAGGCGCTGTGGTGTAAATGCAAGATTCTCACACGGACCAATAACGAGGACGGAAGTGTGTTTGGTCAAAACAAAGACTTACCTGGTGCTCGATATTTCGGTGCCGTTGCCCAGACATCACTCTATGTCAGTTTTCTGGCATTTTGTAAGACATAAACAAGTTTGAAGTTTGTAGAAGGAAGTAGTTGGACTGATATTCAAGACTTTATATCAGAACACAAAGAACAACAGGAATTATTCCTGCATTTCTTTATTTGGTTTCAGCTGGTGCCGGACACCTCGCTGTGGCCGACAGGGCGAAAACAAAATGTCACAACCAGACGTCTGAAAGTTTTAAAGTGAACACGCTTTACCTTGATGTAAAAAAAAAAAAAAAAAAAACTCTGGTTAAACAAACTTGGACCAAAGACTCACAGAGGTTCTGTTAAAGATTTGTAGAAATTTAATGTACAATCGTGTTCTGAGACAGCCGTCACAGAGCGTGAACTTCAATTGTGCAGAACTGAAAATAAATTAAATACAATATTTAAAACAAAAAGAGAAAAATAAAAGAAATTCATTATAACCCTTTAAATTTCATTTCAGCTTGTCACCAGTTCATTATTGGAAGGAAAACAAAAAACAAACAAACAAACAACACATTTACACTGACCCAATAAAATGACGTGAAACGGATTCACGAATTCTTCTTCAGTGATCGGCGGATAAGAATAAACCGAGCATTTAGACACACACACCGCTGTAAAGAGGATGTAAAGGAAAAAAAAATGTCAGAATAATAATAAGATTGCAAAAATTCAGTGTATCGTTCCTCAATATGAAGAAAGGCGCGTGGAGCTGGGAGGAGCCGCCTCGCCGCGGTCAGCTGGGAGGAGCCAATAATCGGACGTACACACACACACGCACGCAGGGACTTGTTACAGAAATACATCAGCATTATTATTAGTATTAATCTTATTATAATTATTATTCCTGTGGCTTCGTCTTTACGGCGTCCATAATTGGCAAGTTTGACATTTAGCGTGTTTTCAATTAGCTTGTTTGTTCTCCACATCATCGTGGTGATTTATCAAAAAAATATAATAATTGAACCATTCTAAATATGTTACTGAACTGTCATAGAGTGAACAATCACACAGCCGGGTGAGAGCCGAGTACCGTTTTCAACCCGCACGCACACACGCACGCGCCTGGACGCTACAGGAAACGGGACAAGTCTGATCTACGCTAACTCTAAAGGTCCAAAATGTGTTAAAAAAAACAAAAAAAAACCTACAGCAAACCGTCACCATGTCGTCGTCATCGTCGTCTCTACACAGCGCCGTACGCCTTTACTCCAAACGCGCCGAGATGTTTCCTTACGTGATGTAGCTAACCACTAACAGACGTCTGTCTGACTGAAAACATTCCCGTAAATATATTTATCGGCGCTCCATGACGACGTTCTTCAATAAATGATTTTGTTTCAATTCAAGATTCCAGCTGTGCTACTTTCAGGTAAAGTTTTATGAGGCGGGGCCAATTCTGGGGGAGGAGTCACACCAAAGTGCCAGGAAAAGGAATATTCTCCCATAACGAACTTCACATCGTTTAAAAATATCGTAATACTCTAAAAACGCACTTTAATCCGTGACACATTTAAATAAACGATTTCGGTTGCGAGAGAGGTCACATTAGGTCACGTTATCCTTATAAAGTGCTGCGACTGAAGAAGCGGACAAGGTCGAAGGGTGACGTCGTTTTTTAGCTAATAATGTTTTTCGACGTTCCCGAAAGCTGCACGGGTTAAAAAAAAAAAAAAAAAAAGGCGTTAAGGGACGATTTGTATCTCAGTGCTGGGTCTGACCCCGCCTCCACCTGTGTCACAGCCAAACAGTGCGTAAATAATGCGTATACAATTGTCTCATCGCTTGTTCTTTGTGTAAAGTATAACTTTTTTAAATAATAACAATAATAATAAAGTGGTCAGCTGCGTCGGGTCGTATAAAGCTAAGAATTTCTATAAGGAGAGATTCTCTACACTGCGGCTCTGGGGTGGAATCGTGGGGGTTCGTTTGTCCCTCAGCGCCGACTCTAGGCATGTGCCGATATCACTGTCACGCCACGGCGACGTCACAGTTCGCGATATTAATGCATTTACGTACCAGACGCTCTCAGCCAGAATAAAACTAAATCCTAAACCCGATTATTGGCACATGCCTAGCTGACACGCGTGTTCAGGCTCGAGTGGCCCGAATGCGAAGAGGCGTCAGTATTGTTCCACAAAACTACAACCAGCAACAGTTCAGGAAGCTGAGAGAGAGAGAGAGAGAGAGAGAGAGAGGGAGAGAGAGAGAGAGTAAAAAAGTCAGACAGGCGTATAGAATCAGGAGACGTCGACAGCCAGGGAGTCTGATTAATGCGCTTCGTCCAGACGTCACGGAGTCACAGCGGAGTCCTAAAGCAGCAGCAGCAGGACGTCGAGGTCCGACTCGGGGGTTCGGCTCTCCCTCGATGCTCGCGTCCACTCGGAGAAACCGACCCCGCCGAAAAGGTTGACCTTCGACCTCTCCCTCTGCTCCATGGTGATATCCGAGACGTGGACGAGCCAGTGCAAATCCAAAAAACTCAACCCCCCCCCCCCCCCCAAAACCCCCCCCCCCAAACCCCCCTAAAACCCCCCCCCCAGGGCAAAAACCCCGG
>JAOTRS010000026.1:16862721-16874968 GCA_028565755.1 Dinotopterus cunningtoni
CAGGGGCGTCTGTGAGCTCGCGCACGCGGAAGGAGCGGCTAGCGCTTTCCTCCGAGTGTGTTACTCCGCCCCTAACGTTGCGTGAGCAAGCAGTTCGAAAAGATGCGGTTGGCTGGCGTCACGCGGTTCGGAGAAAACACGTGATAGTCTTCGGCCCTCCCGGCTGAATGGTAGTAGTAGCCTTAATGTGGAGCCTTAATGTGGGCCAATTCCTCCCCTAGTGACGGGGAGGAATTGGCCAATTCCTCCCCTAGTGACGGGGAGGAATTGGCCACGACTAAATTAGGGAGAAAATCAGGAAAAAAAAAAAAAAAACAGGAAAAGTTGTAGAAAGAGAAACCAAGAAGGATAATAAAGAAGAGGAAATGAGAGGAGGCGTGGAGGAGAGGAATGAGAAGATCATGAGCAGAGCGAGGAAGAAAGATAAGAGATAAAACTAGAGAAGAAAGAAAAGGAACAAAAAGGAATTAGAAAGATGAAAAAGAGAAAGGGATGTAGAATGAAAGACGCGAGAGGAGAAGTGATAAGAGGAACAAAAAGAGGAGAGAGAGAGAGCTCTGTCACTCGCCCACTCGTCCATCTGCTGTGCTCGTTACGGCCGAATCACACGAAGCAGTGGATTATTAATCAGGACCACTCATTAATATTCATATCTGATCATTAATATGTTTACACATGTATGAATATTCATGTAGGAATAATCGAGTCAATAACAAATTTATAAATAACACATTTATAGCAACAAATGTTTTTTCTCCTCCTCAGCACAGTGTGTGTGTGAGTCGTTTTTACAACTGACTCCTGAATCACTTGAGTCAAAACCCAGGTTCACTGTCTCTGTCTCTCTGTCTCACTCTCTTTCTGTCTCACTCTCTCTCTCTGTCTATCTGTCTCACTCTCTGTCTCACTCTCTCTGTCTCACTCTCTCTCTGTCTCCCTGTCTCTCTCTCACTCTCTCTCTGTCTCACTCACTCTCTCTGTCTCACTCACTCTCTCTCTTTGTCTCACTCTCTGTCTCACTCTCTCTGTGTCTCTCTCACTCTCTCTCTGTCTCCCTGTCTCTCTCTCACTCTCTCTCTGTCTCACTCACTCTCTCTGTCTCACTCACTCTCAGAGAGTCACAGGGTTTGAATCAGTGATCAGTGTTCATACTCTTCGTCTCTCAGCCTCTCGTACGCCTCAGAGAGTGAGGAATCATATTTATGTCAGTATTTGAATCAGTGAATCATTTGGTGATGATGGCGGTTCCTGTGTCTCTGATACAGGCTCGGTGCTGGAGAGTTTTGTTTGTTCTTAAACAGCAGAAGTATTTTGCAGAGTGTGAGCTGACTGGTGTTGGGATTCGACAGTAAAGTAATCAGATCTCACATGGAGAGAAAACCTCACCACTGAATGAATCAATTACCCGAACAGATTCAAACGTATATATTTATCTCTCCTCCACATCCTGTATCACATTACTATCTCCCTCTATCTCTTTCCTCCATCTCTTCCCCTCTCCCTCATCCAGCAGCAGTAAGTACCGCCCGTCGTCGGAGCAGCACAATGATAATTTCTCTCTGTCCACCATCGCTGAGGGCTCCAACCCAAACGTAAGGAAACTGTGCGACTCTCCTCCTCATGCTCGTGCTTTGGCTTACTATGATAACATTATCTGTCAGGTAACGTTGTTCTTGTCTCTCTCTCTCTCTCTCTCTCTCTCCATTCATCCATCCATCCATCTCTCACTCCTCTCTGCATGGAATGCTCCGAGGGCGGGGTTGAGAAAAATGGTGGAGGTGGGAAAAAAAACGCACAGAGTGATTTTATTTCTCTTTGCTCTGCGGCATCATCATATGCATGGTTACCTGGGCAACAGCTGCTGCCATAGCAACACGGTTACCGGGGAAAAATCTTTGCTCTCTCTTCTGTTACCACGGATACACCAACTCAATAACCCCCCTCCCCGACACACACACACACACATTTTCTACCGTCTCAGTTTCAGTCATCATTGACGCCGTACTTGAGTGTCACTGACCAGATTTACTGACTCCATCCTGTGTGTGTGTGTGTGTGTGTGTGTGTGTGTGTGTGTGTGAGACAACATTCAGTCTCCATCCCCACATAAGGAATTAATGTGGAGGCAGATCTCCACACACACACACACACACACACACACACAGACACACTCACACAAAATAGAAAAATAGTTCTTTTTACAATAATCGCCCCCCCCTAAACACACACTAAAACACGAAGAACCCCTCGACATTAATTGCCCCCCCAAATAACAACACTAACAACATGGCACCCTTCAGGTGATTATAATAACCCCGCCCTCTCTCATTATTACAATATATGAATAAATATATGGAGATATTACAATCCCGCCCCTACCAAAGTAAACACCCCCTGCACCTCTCTTCTCTCACCCTCTCTCCCACCACCTTTCTGCATTACTGCATGCAGTGTCGCTCACCTGTGCCCTCTAGAGGCTGCACACATCCCTGCTGCTGCTGCTGCTGCCGCTCGTACGCTGCATTGCATCAATGTTTATTTATGTGTATTTCTGTTGTTTATTTGTTTATCCTGTTTATGATGGATGGGTGAATGAATGGTGAAGGAGTTTTTTGGGTTCTTTAAATTTTTTCTTTACCTAAAGGAACAGATGGGACATAAACAAACAGGATAAACATCAGCGATGCAACGGGATCAGATGCTAGGCTAACATGCTTGGATAGAAATAGAGCTGACTAAGCTAGCAAAGCTAACCAAGCTAACATCTTTCTCTTTTGTGGGATAACCATGACCATGACTGAACATTTCCTTTTCCCTCTTGCTCCTTCTGTACTGCTATGTGTGAACATTAGCGTATTATGCTAGCATGATAACAGCGACTAAACAGCACACAGTATTACCACAGGACAGCTAAGCAAAAATGTCCATTTAAGCACTAAAATATAACCAGCAGCTAGCTTAGCACACTCATCTGCTCTCTCTTATCTCTTCTGTTTTCATTTAACATAAGGAACCTGGTCGTGTAGAAAAAGGGTAGCACAAGCTAGCACTAGAGGTTGTCCAGTGTGACTGATCTGTCGTCTTAATGTCATCCTGAAGCTGTCTCGCTGTTACAGGACAAGAGCTAAAGCACGAGTCCTACTGTCTCTCTCTCTCTCTCTGGTCTTCTAAATCTTTTGCACATCCAGACAGACAGTCCCGGGTAGACAAGAGGCGGAGCCTTGCTTTCACTTGTTGAGCCAATCCTATGACATCATCAATAACTGGTCCTTTCCCTTGTCTTTAGTGTAAAACACCACTGTAAGCTATAATTATGCAGTAGTGTTAGCATAGTGTTAGCTAACTAAATGTCTAATTTCTGTTATTTGCTGTATTTAATGTTATGCAAAGGATAAAAAATGTTATGGTGATGTCAAGCTGGTGATTGGATGAGGAAAATTTAATACAAGCTCCGCCCCTGCTAAACTGGGACAAAAAAGGATGTCTCTCTCTTTTTCCTCTCTCTCTGTCTCTCTCTTTCTCTCTCTCATGTCTCTCTGTCTCTTTGTCTCTGTCTCTCCCTGGCTGAACAAGTCTATAAGGTGTATAATATTCTGCCCCGCCCCCTTTAGAAAACGATGAGCAGATACACCTGGGAGTGTAAGACCAAAGAGGAGCCGAGCTGTGAGGTAAGACTCCGCCCCCAGTCCAACAAAGTCCCACCCTAGAAGCCCCGCCCCCACGGCTAGCTGTTCAACACTAGCTGTTCTCTCACAGTCGTCCACTCCGAGTCTCATGATGAGATAGGAACATGAACATGAACATTTTTACAGTGAAGACGTCAGTTGACGGACAGGCAGACAGACAGAGAATTACAGTCAGGGGTGAGGTGTGTATCACCGTTATCTCCACAGTTCTGTTACTGAGTGTAAAGGAAAGCGAGCGACACTGATGTACTAAAGCTGTTATGAAGGTTTACGACCTGAGCCTCGGCCCGTGACTCCGTATATTTCCCTCCGTCTGCTCCTCAGTGAAAAAGTTTACACACCCGGATCTAAACGTTCTGACCTTCAGACAGGCTAAGATGCACAAATCGATATTTATTTCCTCCTGTAATCCTCCCGGAGCTCATCAGTGGAGAGAGAGACAGAGAGAGAGAGGCTCGTGTAAATGAAATGAAATGTACACCATGAATGGAGACGAGTCTCTGAGGACAGGAAGCAGCTCTGACCCTCTTTAGAGCCGTCAGCTCAGATCCACAGCCTCACACACACAGACACAGACACACGCACACACACACACACACACACACACACACACACACACACACTGTATATGGACATTAAAAGAAAAAGAAAGAGAGGGTGAATTACATAAAAATATCAGATGACCAGTTTTACACCAGATACAGTTCTACAGCAATCTCATTATTACACTTAATTATTATGAGTTTATCTCATTATTACAAGATTAACATCTCATTATTATCAGTTTAACATCTTGCACTGAGAAGATAAAACAGTTTGTAAAGTGAGATCCCCTCCTCGTTATGAGATACGTGGACTTAGTTTGCACGTTGCACTTTATAACACTTTATTCTGTTTTTTTAACCATGACGTGACGGAGCTGTGAGAACAGCGAGTGCGCTTCTGTACCAATCACAATCAGTCAGTAATTCCTGAGGATGTCAAAGCTTCAAAGATCTGTCTGTTTCTCCTCAGCGTCTCAGTGCTGTCCCGTCAGACACCTGCGCCGTGCTTCTCTGAAGAGCCTTCAGATTCTCAACACTTTTTATTATATTATTTAAAGTACAATATATATTTTATTAGAAAGAAAAACACTTTAATTACACAGCCGGACTCAAAGTGTCTCTAGTGCTTAAGGGTTCTTCAGTAGTTCCTCTACTGGAACGCTATCTGCTGCAGGAAAACCTCATTAATCCCCAAACCTCCCTGAACACGTGCACGTTTTCTACAACAACATGTTTTAATCCTTGCTTTTCCATGGTCCTGCCTGAGCTCACCATCTAGTGTCCCATTACAGCGAGGGGAGAAATATAAACGCCCTGTGTTTAATAAAACCGGAGAAACCTCGCAGTCAGTAAGAACGCATGTATAACATTAAGTATAACTTTAACGTGCATCTGAATATTAATCTGAGCGAATTACCTGCTAGCATGAGAGAGATTTAATTATTTGTCACGTGTAGCTTACAGCACAGTAAAATGATGGTTTTCACATTTCCCAGTTAGGAAGCGGGGGTCGGAGTGCAGGATCAGCCAGGATACAGCGCCCCCTAGAGCAGATAGAGTTAAGGGCTGTGCTCAAGACCTCCACACTGCTGGGGCTCGAACCCCTGACCTTCTGATCAATAACCCAGTAACTAATAGCCTTAACCGATTGAGCCTCCACTGCCCCAGGGATAAAGATTAGCAGAAATAAAACTCATCTGAGCTACTCATGTGCATTATGGGTAACACCCTGCAAACACACGCACAGTACCAACACTACAACTTTTATATGATGGTTATTCCACAAAGAGTTTTTTCCGTATTGCAGAGGAGCTTCAACTCAATTCAGCAGACGAAGAATGTGAGATTAACAAATCCAGAATTATTAATAAATCCAGAACTGTCGATTTTCCTTGTGCAGTAAAACACCGTAACCGCGCGTGTGTTGTGTTTCTCTGGCGGCTGTATGGATCACAGGAACGCTGCATGTGTGCATGACGTTGGTGTAATTTGCTTGCTAATAAATTAGAACCCCCTCTATCCATACAGCGCTAAAACACAGACACACACACGTACTGCACTTCCTGTGTTTAATGCCGTGATCAGCTCGTCCTGCAATACGCTCAGGTGTGGCAGTGAAACGCCTCTAAACGCTGCTGTGGATCTTTTATGTTCACTCATCTACGCACGCCTGGACATCAGGTACTTTAACCGGGAGGGAGCGTTGTCTTGAAATTTTTACCTGTTTAATAAAAGACTGCAGGTAAGAAGTCGGGATTAAAGTAACAGCCGGTGAAGCTCAGGTTTAGAGCTGGCTGTCGGGATTAGACGTGTGCCGACGCTCCTGATATCGGAAACGATTCCGCACGAACCCGCTGCTGTACACGTCTCACTCCCTCACGCTTACACCTGATGTTTACGACTCACTTTTAAGTCTGTCGCTATGGTTACGACTCCGGTGGCATTAGCGTAAATCCATGCCGTTACTTTAGCAGGGCTCGATTAGCACAGCCTAGATTAAAGTCGTGTTATTGCTTGTTGCCACGGTAACTAACAATTTAACATTTACAACCCTTGATCTTTAGGATTCAGAACTTTAATGAGATTTTTTGATCTAATCTACATTGGATATACAGGTCGCAGAAACTCCGCCCACAGGATACGCAACATCTGTTTTAGTTTGTACTTCTGCACTAGTAGGCGGGGCTTATTCGTGTTTATTGAAGAAAAGTATCCAGTCATGTGACCCGTTGGCCCTCTGGCACAGATTTGCAGGCTTTTACAGCATTTGTGTTTAATGCTTTCATTTTTTTTGGCCAAATTTAGTTTCAAATCTGGCATGAAATGCCGTGAGAGACTCTCGTATATAAAAGTGTAAATCTGGCACAGGTCTAGTCGGCAGAGGAGACAGATGTGCTCGACGTTCTCACTGTTACAGCCTGATCATTGTCCTCTTTACTCTTTAGGATGATCCTAACTCCCAGAATAAGCTGGAGGACGCGGTGAAGTCTCCTCCCCCCAAAGAGGACGAGTCTCTGAACATCCAGAACTCACTCACTCCAAAACACGAGAACCACAAGGTTCTGGGCGAGGAGAACTCCTCGGAGGTAAACTCGCTCCAGAACAACATGATGTAGAGGGAAAAGCGACGGCAAACCACACAGATCCACCTCCACCTTCGCAACCACAACGTCTATAATCCCGCCCACTCACTCTGACACCCAATGAAAGTTCACCTCTAGTCCCGCCCCTTTTCTTAGCCTGTTTGCCCACTTTTGCCTTGCCCTTCACACACACACACACACACACACACACACACACACACACACACCAGTGATAGGCAATATGATTCAATTGAATGATTCGATTTTTTGAATGGCTTGTTTGAGTGAATCAAACTCACGATTCATTTGATTGATTTTGGCTGTTCAGTGATGCATCAGGACGACGATCCTACACGTGACGTACGACAACAAACAGGAAGACAAAATAAATCACAAACAATAAAATACAGGTTCATCACTTATAGATACATTCTATAAGTGATGAACCATAAGAATCGAGTTTGATTCATGAAGTAGCCATGATTCACTGCCTTTGATTTGTGAGTGAAAAATGAAGGACTGTGAGCTGTGAGAATAAAAACAAACATCTCAAACATGGTTAAGTGAAAAGTTGGTTAAAGATAAACACGGCTCAGACAGCTCACTAGTCTCCTGCTCCTGGTGCTTGTGAATTGATTCATCTGATTCACTTAAAAGAGTCATTAGGCCAGAACAAATCATTTATAAAGTTTAAAGAGATGTTCAAAAGAACTGAATCATTCATTAATCGCCAATCACTTCACACACACACACACACACACACACACACACACACACACACACACACACTGATTTCTGGCATGCGTCTGTGTATTTTGTATAAAGAATAAACTAAGATTAACCGTGTATGAGTTTTAAAGTGTAAAGTGTTGTGCTAGAGAGATGACTCGCTCGGTGTTCAGTGTCTGACTAATTCAGTGTGTGTGTGTGTGTGTGTGTGTGTGTGTGTGTGTGTGTTTAAATAGAAGATTTATAGCAGTTCAGTACTGCTCCGATTGATGTAAAGATCAAAGCGCAGTGTGTGTCTCTGTTTCTTTGATGTGATTTCTAATCCTTTGATGTACTTGTTTTTATTTTGTACTTTTTTGGAAACAGAAATAAAAAACACACACTTGTTGAAATAAAATCTTTTTAACATGAACAACTGAGTCGCAGTGTGTCTGTGCTTTACACTCCTCTTTTACCCCTCCCTTTCTTTTTTACACTCTTGTTTTACACTCCTCTTTTATTCCCCTCTTCTTTACACCTATCCTTTATCACTTCATTTCTTTTTTACTCTGTTGTTTACACTCTTTAATCCTCCTCTCTTCTTTTCGCTCCTGTTTTACCCCCTTTTTTACATTTATCTTTTATCCCTCCCTTTTTGTATACACTTCCATTTGACATTTCTCTTTATACTCCTCTTTTCCCCCTCTCCCATTTACTCTCCTCCTTCCTCGCTCCCTCTTTTTTACACTCCTCCCTGATCCCTCCCTCCCTCCATCTCTCACTCTTTTATTCTTCGACATTGTGAAGTTCTTCTGCAGTTCAGAGCTGATCCGCGAGAGGGCAGCACAGGATCACAGTTAAATTACAGTTACACGTTAACACGTTTAAGGGAGAGACAGAATTGGACACGCTTCATTGGACTTCGCTCTCTCTCTCTCTCTCTCTCTCTCTCTCTCACACACACACACACACACACACATTTACCTTATTACCCTGCACTGCCCTCTGGTGGATTAACTCTGAACTGCACTCAGAACTTACCGAGCTCTGTCCTGTCCCACAGATTGTCCCTGTACTGTGCGTCAGCAGTGGACACTGAGTACAATTTTATTGTTAAAAACAGTTTAATCTTCGAAACGCACAGAAACGGAATTCTCGGTTTTGTTGAATAAACTGCATTTCCCGCGAAGTGTGTGTAGAAATCCTGTGTTGTGCCAAATCCTGCACCCCCGCGTATAAAGGCTCCTGTGATGTGCCAGTTTAAAAATAATGCGGCAAAAGAGAAGATATTAAAATATTGATTATAAGCTTTGCTCATTATCTCACGAGTTTAATTACGCTATGATTAAATAAGGTCAATAAAACTATATTGAAGATTAATTGTTTCGAGGTCGTTGTAGATTTAGATTTGTCTTAGTTAGCCGCCGTGCTATCAGTTACAGCTTCATACACAGTCGAATTCTAAATTCCCAGATAGAATAAATAAAATGTCACTTTATTTTTTTATTTTATTATTATTATTTTTAATTATTTTAACACAAACGCGCCACTCGGAGATCAGGCATTTACACGGACACCTATAACTTTTCCAGGACCGTTTTCCAGGACCGTTCCGTGTCCCCGCCCCCTCGCCGAATCATCCAATGAGGTGGCGACAGGAAGCAGCTGGGATGCAGAATATGAGAAGCTCAGGATAGGATACAACACCGGAAGCGTTTCTTAGATTCATTGAGTGTAATGTTTATTACAGCTTTATGTCGGTGGGTCGCGTTCATATGATATTATAGTTTCTTTTATTATATTAACTTTTATTTCAGTGTTAAAGTTTATGTTATAAATACCTCAAATGTTTATTTGAGAATGTGTACCTAATATTATGGTTGTACTTGTTGTATAAAGTCTTAAGATTTAATTACATTTCTCGTGTGTAATTGTGGTAAAGATGCCATGATTTTATTTTTATTTATTTACGATGTTCCCTGGTGTAAGTGTGTTTTCAGGAGAGAGCTTGCAGTAAATCTCGTGGTTTGGTCAGGAACACCTCGTTCTCCTGGTGAAGGACGTCCTTGTCTTTCCTATCAGCATGAAGCAGGAACATCAGGATCTGATCCTCCAGGCCACGTCTGCGGAGCGTCTGCGTCTCGGCCGTAAGATCCAGACGCTGTGGAGCGGTTACGGTCAGATCCTGCGTGTCCACCTGCAGGGCTGCGAGCGCTCCTCGGTCGTCGTCAAGCACGTCATGTTTCCTGCCGGGTCCCGTCACACCGACGTCTCTCACCACCGCAAGGTCCGGTCCTATCAGGTGGAGACACACTGGTACAAAAACTACAGCACCAACGAGCGCTGCCGTATCCCAGAATGCCTTGCGGCGCAGTCTTTCGGCGAAGAGCAGCTGATGGTGCTGGAGGATCTGGACGCCGCCGGGTTCCCGGACAGGAGGACGAGCGTGAGGGACGGCGAGATTAAAGCGTGTCTGCGCTGGCTGGCTAACTTCCACGGGCTGTTCCTGGGAGTTCCTGCAGGCGGTCTGTGGCCCGTGGGAACGTACTGGCACTTAGAGACGCGTCCTGGCGAGCTGGAGGCCATGACAGACCTGAAGCTGAAAGCGGCCGCTGCAGAGATCGACGCCGTCCTGAACAACTGCCGCTTTCAAACCATCGTACACGGAGACGCCAAACTGGCCAACTTCTGCTTCTCTGCAGACGGCTCCCGCGTGGCCGCAGTGGACTTTCAGTATGTGGGCGGCGGCTGTGGCATGAAGGACGTCATCTACCTCCTGGGGAGCTGCCTGGACGAGCGCCAGTGTGAGAAAAGAGCATCTGGTTATATGGACTTTTATTTCTCTGAGCTGAAAGGTGCAGTGCCAGAGAAGGAGAAGAAGAACTTCAGCGAGCTGGAGGACGAATGGAGACGCATGTTCGCCTTCGCATGGACCGACTTCCACCGCTTTCTCCTCGGCTGGATGCCTGGACACCACAAGATCACCCGCTACAGCAAGCAGCTAGCGCAGGAAGTGCTGAAGACGCTGTCTGAGAGATCAGACGGAGTGAAGCAATGACTCAGTGGCATTAGATTCGCATCAGACTCGCACCAGACTCACATTAGACTCACATTAGACTCTCACCAGACTCTTCTCATGTGCACACCAGACTCGCATCAGTCTCACATCAGACTTGCATCAGTCTCACCCAGACTGACCTCGGACTCACATCAGACTCTCTCACTGATCAAACTCTACTATTCCACTGTGCATTCTTATTGGCTGAGAGTCAGGGTGAGGGGTGTGGTCTACAATTAGCGGTTAGAATGCCTTTACTCCATGCTGCTCTTTAATAATAATCATAATAATCATTAAATTGTGTGTGTGTGTGTGTGTGAGAGAGAGAGAGAGAGAGACAGTAAAATCATGAGCTGACGATGATGCTAAAGTGCAGAACAGATGACCCTTAGGGTTCTCCCTCAGCGCGGTTCTCCCTCAGCGCGGTTCTCCCTCAGCGTGGTTCTCCCTCAGCGCGGTTCTCTTCTGACTCTCGTGCTTCAGGTCTCTGTGATGGAGTCTGATGAGGACAGAAGTGGGCGTGGCTTTCTCACGCAGCCGGCGTCTCAATGAGCTCAGGGTTGCAGGTGAGCTTGAGTCTCACGCAGCTCTGCGGTTCCACAGCAGTAACGAGGAGTGTGTGTGTGTGTGTATGTGTGTGTGAGCGAAAAGGAGTGTATATCACCAAGACGTCCACGTACCACTGCAACCCGAGAACAAATCAGACTTAACACACCTTTACAAGTCCTCATCGCGTCACTGCAGGAGCTTTGTATGTGTGTGTGTGTGTGTGTGTGTGTGTGTGTGCATGTGTAAGTAACGTGAGAGTGAAACTGGATTAAACGTCCTGCAGTGTGAAATAAAGCTGTTAAGAGTCTCAGCTCACCTCTAACCCAGTGTTCCAAACAGGGAAAAACACAAATCTATACACACACACACACACACACACACACACACACACACACACAGACACATACATGCGCACACACCTCCAGGTTGTGGGAAACTTTCGAGTCAGAAACACACACTGACACACACAAACACGTTATCTACAGTTTTACACTTTTATTTAAGGTGTTTGTGTGTGTGTGTGTGTGTGTGTGTGTGTGTGTGTGTGTGCGCCTGCCAGATGTAATATTTGTGTATTTAAATCTTTTATTTTTAACAGTATTTTGATATTTATTTCAGTTATTTGTGCCACACTGTAAAACATAAATACAGATTATGATTATTATTATAATAACAGCGCGGTGTACAGTGTGTTTTAAAGCTGGACAGTAACACAAGGATTTTTGTGTTCACCACAAACCAGCAGCATTACACACACTGATTTTGTGTGTCTATGTGTGTGTGTGTGCGTGTGTGGGTATCTTTATTCCTGTGTCTCTCCACACACACAGTGAAATAAATCTGTTAATAATAAAACATGAGCGGTGTAAAATATTTATCCTGGATCATTTTCTCTTCAAAAAGAAAAATTAAACTTTCATAATAACCTCCTGCTGGTGTCTCTGCCAATCTCTCTCTCTCTCTCTCCCTCCCTCTGTCTCTCACACACACACACACACACACACACATTTAAGATTCAAAGGTGCTTTATTGGCATGACAAATATGGACATTGTAGAAATACATCAGAAAATAACAGGAATAGATAAATAAAAATAGAATAGTAATATAATAAGTCATA
>JAOTRS010000026.1:16917868-16924034 GCA_028565755.1 Dinotopterus cunningtoni
CACAATTAATTATGCATGAGGAGACATCAGTGCATTCTGCTCTCGGCCTCTTAAGTAACTGAATAAATCAGGTTAGAGTCTCTTTAGTCCGGCCTGCAGCACTGTTATCAGGACACACACACACACACACACACACACACACACACACACACACACTGACGTTCCTCCTAATGAGGAGCCCTGTTCTACTGAAACGTTACACACACAACAGCTAATAACAGATCAAATAAAAAATTTAATTACCTTAGCATTTACACACACACACACACACACACACACACGCAGACATGAAGTGTAAACTGTGTAAACTAAAGCAAATCAAACAGAAAGCTGGAGTCGGGTGAGGAGTGTCAGGAATACCAGGCTGATAATTATACATGAGTATGTAAATGAGGAAACGCCCCCTACTCCATCATGCTCTGCGTTTATATAATTAACTGTTTATGCAATTAGACACATAAATGCTGCTGCAAAAGCCTTGTTAAGATAAAAATGAGGATAAAGAGATTTATTTTTTATATAATGGATTGCGTGTGTGTGTGTGTGTGTGTGTGTGTGTGTGTGTGTGGTGGCACTCAGAGACCAGCAGCACTAAAGAAAATGTAAGAATACATTTCTTACATTACATTCTTAGAAGGAAACTTCATTGAAATGTAAATGTTACAATAAATAAACTGGAGTATTATATGCAGTGGTTAATTAATTATGCAAATTTCGGCAGACGTTTGTGAAAATGTTGCCTGTAAATAGATTTCCTGTTTTTATTATTATTATTATTATTACATAATTATTTTGGAGAGCTTTGTCATGTACAAATTCCAAGTCAAAAAACATTTTTTAATAGTTTTAACTAAATCAATATTTTAATTATCATTTAAACTTTCAGCATTAAATAATTTATTGTGGAATTTTCAGCATTAATGTTCATTTTATTGTTTCATTCTGTTACAGATTCATAACATGTGCATGTATGTGTGTATGTGTGTGTGTGTGTGTGTGTGTGCACGCACTATTGTTGCTACTGTTTGTTTTACATTTATATCCTCTCATCCAGAGCGAGTTATAAAAGTGCTGTGAGGTTTGAGTCACTAAACAGATTATTATTATTATTATTATTATTATTATTATTATTGGACAGTTTCCCTGTTTTACACTGGGTCACTGGGTTCCTCTCGGTAATCAGTCACACACTGGTGGGAAGGCTTTTGTTTTTTAGGAGGAGTTAACCCAAATATCTGAGAAAAAGATTTTCAGTTTTCTTCCTTTAATTTGATCTCTCCATCAGACTGTATTTATGGATGTATTTTTTATGTAATCGTTATTTGTCACATACACACAGACACGTACACACATACACACACATACACAGTGTGAGATGCAGTGAGACACTTATGCAGTTCTTCATGACCTAAAATAAGAAGGGAGGAGGATTTTTACTGCAGTGAGAAAAACTGTTCTAAGAGAAATGTCCCTTTTAAAATGTATAAATCTACAAATAGAAATAAAAATGTATACAGTTTCTTTTTGTTTATGTTTATTTTGTATATCATGTTGCTTGTGTTTGTTTGATGATAGAGTGATGTTTCTCAGAGAGAGGAGACGCTCGTCCCTTCTTCCTGCTGTTGAATGAGACCTGAGTATCAACCTGCTCCGGATAAAAACCCACAGAACTGCAGCGTTTAATCCACATTAGCACCGAGCTGAAGGAACACACTCCTCTGTCTGTGTGGAGCGCATGAGGAAGAGCTTTCATCTGCCCTTCGTCATCATCACTCTCAACCACTTTGGAGCATCATCATCATCATCATCATCATCCGGGCCTCGTCCTCTTTCACAGAGTCTCATCGTCTGCACCACAAACATCTTGGTTACTGCATCACTTCACCATCGGAGCTTTTCTGCTCCACCATAAAACCAACCGTTTGTTAGAGCTGAGAAACACCTGCACACCTGCATCTTCCTAACATCAGTGTGGAGATCAACAGGAAGTGAGGACATCATTTAAACTGTGATTGCTGTGATCCCCTCAAGCTCCGCCCACATATAACACACCTGTGGTTTATAAGCGCTCTGACTGGTTGCAGTTCACCTGTGTGTGTGTGTGTGTGTGTGTGTGTGTGTGTGTGTGTGTGTGTGAAAGTGATTAAAGCAAAAAAAACAGGCATGAGAAAACTGCTTTATTTAATTTTAATTATTTGTAATATTTCATCCTTTTAAATCTTGTAGACAGGAATTCATACCTGATCGCTCACCTGAACACACTTTCACGAGGTCCAACAGGAAGTGATGTCACTACTGACGGAGAGAAACAGCAGCCTTCTGTTCCAGTGTTGTTTTATATAGAGGAATGAACTTTTCCACACACACAGACACACACTTGTTCACATTTGTGTATTATTATTATTATTATTATTTATGTGTGTGTCACTTGGTCAGATCTCATCCTCTGGTGTTCCAGTTTAGATTTTTCTGACACTGTTACACACTCTGAAGTGAAAAAGTAATAAGACTTTTACATCTAATTCTACACTGTGTGTGTGTGTGTGTGTGTGTGTGTGTGTGTGTGTGTGTGTGTGTGTACGTGGAAACAGACTTGGCATGCTCTCAGACAGGAAATCAGACTCGTAGGTTTTGAGTGATTAGATAGATTTATATTTCTCCTCGTTTACAAATAACATTTATCCTTTAATGCTCATTACAGTAACGCACTCACTCACACACACACACACACACACACACACACATCTCTGTGTTAAGTTGGATTTGATGAAATAATAAATATATTGCACTTAAAAAAATCATCCAAACAAAATAACGTGGTTAATATACATAAAGAAAACACACACATACACACACACACACACATATACACACACACACATCTTTAAATGTGTCCAGAGTAACAGAGTTTAGAGATCAGATGAACAGTTCAGACATTTCGCACTCATACACAGGGATGTGTAGAACACACCACACACACACACACACACACACACACACACACACACACAGAATAATTTGGTTAACGCTGGTTAATAAATGTGCATGGATGTGACTTTAGTGAGTCATGAATCATTTACAGGTGAGAACATCCTCAAGGAAAAAAGTCTGTAATCTGAGTCCATTACAAATCTCATTCACACACACACACACACACACACACACACACACACACACACACGTGCTGAACAGTAACCCTGTTCTCTTCTCATTAGCGCATGGTGTCTTGACCTTATCTTTAAATGAACACTGTGGTTCAGAAATCTGATTAAACTGTAACTAATAAAGCGACATTAATAAAGCGATATTAATAACGACGCACGTCTCAGCCTCTAGAGCTCGGCCTTGTCCCAATCCAAGTGTGGCACTAAAAGAAAAAAAAGCTCATTCTGCCAGGCAAAAAATCCTCAGAAGTTCCAAACTGCTCCCAGAGACAAAGCGCCCCCTAGAGTCCTGGGAATAAGGGGTAAGAGCAACACACTTTGTGGCTGCGTCCCAATCCCTCACCGACTTTATCCTCCTGACCCCTAAACATGGCTGTGTTCTAATTGTTAAGGTCAGAAGTGAATAGTGAGCCCCCGTCCCCCAACCCTGCCCCGTGTCACATCCCATGCAATAACATCACTGTCCAGACCACACAGCGCCCCCTAGAGCTCCAGATGACTCTGTATGGCCCTGTCCAGAGTTACTGGTGGCAATATAAGAAGAAAAAGCAGTTCACTGTAGTGTTAGATGCAGAGTGGAGTCAGGACACTTCAGCGCCCTCTATAGGATTCATCATGCACAGAGTCGGGCTGTGCTCCGATCTGATCCAAGTGTCTCTATGACAGAGTCTCCTTGTTGTGCCTGAGACAGGTGCAGATGCAGACACTGTGCAGACGCAGCTCCTGTGCAGACGCAGACAGAGTTCCTGTACAGATGCAGCAGGTCTGGCTCATTCCACAGTAACAATGTCACATTATTTACACCTCGACAAAGATTACTGCTGATAAAAATGAAGAACGTTCATTACCCACAGCTCCCCCTTGTGGTAGGAGGCCTGCATTCCATCTGTCTGGAATTGTACTGTCATTTTTTTCCTCAGCAGCAGCGTCTTTATGGTAATAATGACTGTGACTTATTTACAACTTCAGAAGGAAAATTTAAAAGCAAAAAAGAAAGGTAAAAAGTGTGTGTGGGTGTGTGTGTGTGATTACATGCTCACAGAACCCTCTTAAGAGTTTCCTCCTCTAACATAAAGCAGATATAAAGAGTTACAGCATGCAGACTGTGTGTGTATGTGCATGTGTGTGTGTGTGTGTGTGTGTTTTCTGCATAGCGCCTTCTGTAGGCAGGGGCTCTCAGACGAAAGGTGTCATGACAGTGGAGGAGTGGCGCAGGCTCTGGATGGCGGCGTACGGCCCCTGCTGGAAGTAGTGATGGTAACGCGGCATGTGGAAGGAGGGGAAGCTCGGGCCGCTGGCGGACGTCAGAGCTGGGGGGGCCAGGGGGACGGCCAGCCTGCCGTAGGGGGGCAAAGAGCCCTGGATAGGGTGGGCCAGGGACTGAGGGGGCTGGAACCCTGAAAAACCTGAGGAACCTGAAACCCACGAGCTCAAGGCGAGATTCTCAGACGCTGTGAAAGCAGATCCTAAAGACAGGGGGGGGGGGGGGGGTTTAATGACGTAGACACAGATGATGTTCTGGAATGTAGGTGTACAGACAGGTCTTTTGTGTGTGTGTGTGTGTGTCCTCACCTCGGGTGTGTGTGGTGTGTGTGTCCTCTCCGAGTGTTTCCTCCTCTCCAGCGTACGTCCGTATGGGCGAGCGAGCGTACGAATGTTTGTGGATCAAACTCTCCACACTTTCCCTACAGCAGAGTTTAAACACACAGCCACAACATGAATCTCCAGCAGCGCGCACACACACACACACACACACACACACACTGGCTTTGCAGGGTTTCAGTATTTTATCAGACTTTATAAGCACAAAATATTTGTAATAAGCGAAATGTTATTGTTCCATATTCACTTCTGCTAACTCTAATACTAGCTAACCCATGCTAACTCCAGCTAGCTATAACTATTACTAACTATAGCTAACTCTCACTAACACTAATGCTAGCTAGCTCCTGCTAATTCCTGCTAACTCTCTTACTAAATCATGCTAACTCTTGCTAGCAGTGCTGTGTGATATGTTAGCATTGTCCTTCTCCCTCTGCTAGCTGCTCTGCTTAGCCATGACTATGATGCTACATGATGCTAATGAACGATGGCTAATGGAGAGATGTGATGTGCACGCTAATGCTAACAGTGCTGTGGTGCTGATGGTGCTGTGTGTCAGTCTGTAATCCTGTGCACACACACACACACACGAGTGTCCCAAAATCTCTCCCTGTGGTTTAAACACACACATGGGACTGTGTGTGTGTGTGTGTGTGTGTGTGTTGGATTAGCTCCTCTGCTGCTCAGAGTGCTCTGATTCGGGAGCCATGCGTCCGCATTACGCTCGCAATTCAGTTAGGGAAGTGCAATATCTGTCAGCGGCGCAATACAAATCTCTGTGTTTTTATCAGTGCTGTGTGTGTGTGTGTGTGTGAGCAACGTGGGGGGGCTGGTTTAAATCAGGGCCCCGTCCCAAATTAAATTAGCCTGTGTTTTAGTGCACTGCCTGACTCCAGACTAATGCGATTTCTGCAGCTCCCTGAAGATCAATTCATCAGATCTCATCATTCACAACCCTCAGAGAGAGAGAGAGAGACAAAGCAAGGGAGAGAGACACAGAGAGACACACAGGGAGAGAAACAGATAATAAAGAATCAGACAGATGGAGAGAGAGCAAGAGAGAGATACAGAGCTAGGGAGAGAGACAAAGAGATGGAGAAAAACAGTGAGAGAGAGAGAGAGAGATGGAGGGATAAGGAGGAGGAGGAGGAGGAGGAGGAGGAGAGCGTGTTGTCTTTGAGAAAGTGTTGTCTCCCCTCCGCTGCCTCCTGGCCGTGCTACAGGTCACGCTCAGCTCATAACCAGGGAGAAGGAGACGCTAGTACGAGTCAGTGCTCACTGTGACACTACACACTCAGCTCATACACACCAGTTATTAACACATGAATGCTCTGTGTGTGTGTGTGTGTGTGTGTGTGTGTGTGTGTGTGTGTGTGTGTGTGTGTGTGTGTGTGTGTGTG
>JAOTRS010000026.1:17105507-17117867 GCA_028565755.1 Dinotopterus cunningtoni
CAGCCCCGCCCCGATCTGCAGGCTGGGGTACTTGGATATAAGACGCGAGGGGATAAAAAACTGGAGAGAGAAAAAAAACCGGGACATAGAAGGAAAAGAAATCGAGACCATGTGATTCATATTTCCGGTGCCAAAATACGGAAATGGCGGCAAGCTCCGAGTACATACTGAATGTAAAACTCAGCTACTCAGAATTCTACTCAGTAATTCTCTCCAGACCTGTTTAACATCACCCGAGTATTAGCTTTCCCCGTGCGTCTTCTTCTTCTTTTATTTTTTAGCGGTTGGCAGTCAGCCTTTAGGCGCATTACTGACCCCCGCTGGACTGAAACGATAGTACGATAATACATGGACAAGGATCAAGCTTTAAGGAGCATTGCTGCCACCTGCTGGACTAAATCGGCAACGCTGAAGAGTCAAGTTTTGCGAGATCTCGCGAACTTTCTGCGAACATTTCGAAAAAAAAAAAGTTTTTCCCTACTTTAGTGTTTTTTCATCCATTTCTTTTTGGCTTTTTTTTTTTTTTTTGCCCTCCTTTTTTTTTTTCACCCTGGCATTTTTTTTCCCAAGGTGGAATTTTTTTTCCTCCAAAGTTTTTTTTTTTTTTCACCCATGTCCCATTAGGGTCTCCGTAGATTCTGGAGCTATAATATGTACTGTAATATTTTTTAAAAGAAAATTAGGCAAAAAGACTCAAGAGATAAGCAGGAACTTCGTGTACAAGAGACACGAGACACTTTTTCTGTTCACTTCATCCTGTTCTCCATCAGTGTTTCTGAATTTCATTATAACCTCTTGGGATCTCGGACGTGTGTGCCGTCGGACTGAGGCTGACGGAAACTGGACTGTATATTGTGTTTAATGTTCCTCATAATCAACAATCGGTGTCATTAAATAAGTGTGAAACAATACACAACACTTTTTTTTTCTTGATGTAATTTGCTGGCTGTGACTTGCTACAAAAAACACTCAAAGCATGAGTGCTGTATTTTTTTTATTAAAACTGATTTATCTGTTGTGACAAAACTGTGGGAGGAGGGGTTATAGCGTTTTGAAAAATTACACAAAATTCACACTGATAAAACCAAAACAATTTTGGCAATATATTTTGACGTATACTTTTTAACACCATTATGACTCCAAGAAAACATGCACAAAATATTCTCTATCAGTTTTGATACTCCTTGTGCTTTTTGAAAAAAAAAACCCTTTTTTTTGCACACATCAACAATCATATACTGTACTGTTACACACTGATGTTTTCAGTTGGTTTTAAAAACACTTTAAACGCTCTAAGCAGCATGGGGCTACAGTGGTGGCTAGTGTTTCAGGTTGATCCTGAGCTCAGGGTTAGTGGCTGTGCAGCAATAATTTTGGACGTTTCTCTGCATGTTCTCCCTGTGTTAGTATTGGGCTGTATGTATGTATGTTTGTGTGTGTTTGTGTGTATATGCGAGTGCATGCTCAGTGTCCTCCTTTATAAATGTTCACTTCTTTGTACAAGTAAAGTTTGGTGTTCTACAAGGTTCTGTTTTAGGTCCTCATATAGTTTTTTCCTCTTTTATACTATCTCTGGGTAATTTTTCTAAATTATTCTTCACTTTAGGTTGGACTATTGTAACGCCTTACTGTCTGGTTGTTCAACTAGGTGCATAAACAAGCTTCAGTTAGTCCAGAATGCAGCAGTGAGAGTCCTCACTAGAACCAGAAGACACGAGCACATCACACCTATCTTATCTTCACTTCATTGGCTTCCTGTGAAATTTCACATTGATTTAAAAATGCTACTATTTATGTATAAAGCATTAAATGGTCTCGTGCCACAGTATCTGAGTGAACTGCTAATGTCTTATGATCTGCCACGCCTACTTCGATCAAGAGGTGTAGGCTATTTGTTGGTCCCTTGTATAATAAAGAATACCATAGTGGAAATGCTTTTTCTCTTGTGTGACCCAGATGAGGACAGGTGCCTTTTGAGTCTGCCTCCCTGCTTTGATTGGCTGGTTTGGACAGGCTAGTACAGGTGTGTAAACGTTGCATTGTCTGTGGTGTAACAGGACGTGCTGGTATTTAATCCCTCAGCAAAATCGAAGTCTTTTCTCCACAATGAAACGGGACTCTTCCTCCACGCTGATCTGGTTCCCTTTTAAACTACACACACACACACACACACACACACACACACACACACACACACACACTTCGGGTTAGAATAGCAGCATCATAAACACTTCTTTTTCATTACACCTGTGTGTGTGTGTGTGTGTGTCTTACTTGACTTCTTTAATTGTTGTGTTGTGTTTCAGACCTTCAGTGAGCTGTTCTGCTCCACAAACTGAAAACTTATTGTCGATTAACCTGAAAACACACACAGATTCACATTTAAAATAAGATCAGAGCATTAAAGCACAAGAAGAGGATAATATCAAGTTTCTACTCTGAATGCTCCTGTGTCAGGATCAGTCTAATGTGGTTAATAAAGATTATTAATATTAAACTCGTCTGTAGTTCTTACAGAATACACAGAATTCAGCTGCGTCCTAAAAGTCTTTTTCTTCGTCCCCAGTGACAAAGCCTAAAGGAAGTGTACAACTTAACACGAAGTTTTTCTGCCCAAGTTCCTGAAGTGTGCAGTGATGTTCGCGCCATCCTCATCATCCTCATCATCCTCATCTAACGCTTCAGCAGATCCACTACGATATTTAAGATTATTCAAGGAACCATGGTAGATTATTCTGTGTGTTTGTGTGTGTGTGTGTGTGTGTGTATGGCCTGGGGTCTTACATGAGGTGTGTGAGCGCTGAATTTTTCTGAAATGCTTTTGCTAGCTCCTCTGCTGCATCGTCCGAGATGTTATTTTGAATCAGCCTAAAAAACACCAACATGTGAATTTACACTCAAAACACACGCCTGTATGAAACACATATTAAACACGTATGAAAGCAACCGTGTGCTTTCATGTGCTGCTAAAAAGCGTGAGAAACATGTAAAGAACTTGTGCACCAGAAGATGTGAAGGCTGGAATTCTGCGCTAGTGCTCTCGCTAAACTCCTTCCTCCCTCCGAGGTGATCCCGTTTGCCGACAGACTAAAAGAAAGAATACAGTAACTTTACTAACATTTCAAAATAAAGCTTAATATGTTTAGTCTTAAACATCACAGTAAAGTGAATGCTGAGTAAAATACTGTTCACCACCACCACGAGTGTGAGGTCTTTTCCTGTTTATACTCGTCTCCCCTGACGATCCTGCCTCTAGGTTTATAATTAAACTCACCTGAGGTTGGTTAAGCTGCCGTGGTTCTTTATCGCCTCTGCGAAAGCGTGAGCTCCGTCGTCTCCGATGCTGTTCCCCCACATGCTAAACACAAAAACCTCATTAAAGCACAACTGAACATGTTTATTCATGTGTAGCGTGTGTAGTATGTCGTGTGTAAGTTTTCATTTTACCCGATATCAAAGATCGATTTGCTTTTCTGAATCGCTTCAGCAAGAAACGCCGCACCCACAGCTGTGATGTTGTTATATCCAAGTCTACACACGTCACAACACATTTACACAGAAACACTAGTCTTATTTATTAGCGCTGTGACGTCAGAGACAATTTAATATAAACACAAAATATTTCATGTGAGCTCATTGTAAAGAAGACAGTAAATCCTCAACAAGACAGTGTTTAAAACGTAATGAGCTGCGCTCCTACTTGATGATTCTCAGATGAGGACACTCTGTGATGATCTGCGCCACCAGTTTGGCTCCTGCATCTGTGATGTGATTCTTGTAAAGTCTATAAATGTAATAACAGAAAAAATGGACTTATATCCGATATAATAAAGAAAAACAAAGCTGTTGTTGTTATTACTTTCTGTGAAATTACCCCAAAACCTTTACGATTTTGTATTTGATGAGTTCTGCAGCCAAAACTTCCACACTGCTGTCAGTGAGCTGGTTCACACAGAGCCTGAGACATTTACACAACACACACACACACACACACACACAAGGATCAACATCACTAACTCATCTTCAGGACCAGCTTTATCCTGGTCAGGAGCATGGTGTGGATCAGAACCCAGCAGAACTCATGCATCCAGTGAGCAATGATAATACTGGAAACAGAGGAACAGTGTCAGTGAGAATAGACTGGTCTTACTGGGAACAGTGGAACACTGGCAATGAGGAAACACTGGCCAGTGTTCCACTGTTCCCAGTAAAGGAAAGCTGGTGAACAGGGTTGATCCACTGGGAAGCTTGTCACTGTGAGTTATGTGAAGTATGTCGTACCTGATTATGGTCATTTTTCTGAAGGAAGGCGTGAGCTGCTTCACACCATAGTCATTGATGTTGTTGTTGTCCAGATCAACTGCTAAACACTTCCTGTGGTGATGAAGTACGAAGTTGAGAGCGCTGCAGTCGGCTGAGTAGATGTTGCAGTACGCTAGCTTGAGGTAATCTGCTGAGATTCCTTTAGCTGTGAGACGAGCCACATCCTCACTGTTTGTCTCAAATATACACCGCAGCATCCACAGGAAGTTCGGCATCACATGCACTTTTTTCCCAGTGGAGTCGCTGCTCGGGCAGCGAGGCAGGCCACTCAGGTGTGTCTTTACACTGGATGAGAGGTAGGACTTCAGAGCTGTGCGCTTTCTCTTCAGGGATGCTGGGGGAATGAGGTGCTCCAGGAGAACGGCATTAGATTTGGACAGCAGGCCGCACAGGAACAGGTTTGTGTACTGAAAGTGCTCGTTCGTCTGAAAAGGATCTGACTTTCTTGGGTGAGACGACCTACATAAACAGGACAGGCAGGTAAAGCTGGATGTGTTTGGATACTCACACCTAGAAAAGAACCTCAGGATCCCAGTGGGAATGATGTCAAGATCTATGATAAGACAAAATGCAGCCAGAAATGCCTGCAGGGTCACATGGAGAAACTCGTACGTCGCCAAAGTGCCACATGTGTCGTAGTGACTGACGGGCCTCAGAAATCCCACCTGTATGTCGTCATCGCTCAGGCCACAGGAAAAAACCTCATCATGAGTATAAATGAAGCTGCTCTTTTCCAGACCAAGCAGAGCAAGCTTAGCAAAGGCAGAGAGCATCTTCAGCCCTGATTTAAACGTGTCTGTGGTGCAGCGTGTGCTTCTCTTAAGCAGTCCAGCGCTCGGACTGCCCCGGCTCAGGAACACCTCCGACAGCAGGAGGAAGACGTTGGTGAGTGTGATGCACGAATCCGGCAGCTCGACATCATCGTACATGCCCTGAAGGTGCTTAAAGCTCTTGAAAATGATCCAGCTGAACAATGGGAAAGAGCAGAGACCACAGAGGTGAGGGTTCGCGTCCAGCTGCACAGACACCATGTCCCTCTGCTCCTTCTGGGGAAAATGATGAGACAGATATTTTCTGAGATGTTCTGGTGAGAAACCTCTCAGAAACACTTTCTTCCGGATCACTCTGCTCTGGATCTCTGTGCCGGTCCGAGCCGTTAAGATTTTTCGAGAACCTTTGAGCAGTTTTCCTCTCAGCAGGTTCATGAGAACTAAAAGTGGATGTGTCCTTTCCTCAGGAGAAGCCACCGCTGGCATGTTTTCTAGTTCGAAGTCCATTTGGATTTCATCATATCCATCAAATGTGAAAAGTACAGACTCTGGAAACCGCAGAATGTAGCCGAACACCTCTCCATCCGGGTCTTCATCTGGATAACAGTTGTGTTTGAAAATCAGATCCTTCAGTGAGATCTCATCGTTCTCCTTAAAGAAGCTAAACATCCTGCACCTAAATGTGAAGAAGAACTTTGCTCTGTTGTTCAACTCTCTTTTGGACCACATGTTCTGGAGTTTCTGGAGCAGAATGGACTTTCCCACTCCAGCATCACCTGTGATTAAGATGGTCTCAGCCTGCTGGTTGAACACGCCTTCTTCTCCCAGAATGTCATCCAGATTCTGCAAGAAGCCCAGACTCTCTCCTCGCTCGTTCAGGATTTCCATCTGCGTGTCTGTGTAAAGCTCCTCCAGACGCGTCTCCTCCCTGTGAGAGTATGAGGTGAGGAACTGAGTGTCTCTGCAGAGTTCCTGTCGGAGTTTCTCACTGTACCTGCTAACTGAACACAGACCCAATGTCAGTGCAGGAATGATTTGGACACAAGATCATTTCTGTGTGTTTCTAATTAAAACACTCACTAGGGTCTGTGTTAATCACAGGGATGTCCTTCACACACTCAGCAGGTTTGTAGTGAATTTTGTTAAACCAAGGACGAAGGTCAATGAACGCGTCATACGCCTGGTGCAGAATCTGAATAAAATATGCAGAAGCCTCTTCGCCTTTACTCTGCACCAGTTCCAGGATTTTACGCACCTGAGAGTAGAAAATATTTTTTTTTAGTTTTTAGGACCCGTGGAAAACTTATTTAAATGTGCATGGAAGAGAATGAGAGAGAGAATCAGATATTTTATCACCTGTTCTGTTTTAGTAGCTGAACGCTGGATAATCTCGATATCTTCATTGCAGATGAAGCCGTTCATCTTTAAATTGTCTAAAATGCACTGCGTGTTTTTCACGTGTTCAACTAAAACCTCTCGGTGATGTGTCAGTAACCTGGAGGCGTCCTGAGGAGCTTCGGCTCCATCCTGATCCACACAGCCCATCATCAGAACCACGGAACTCGCACCCTCTACACGACTCTCACTTCAGCTCCGGGTTTATTCCGAGTCTAATTCTCATCTGTGGAAAACAAGCAACAATCATACAGTAAGGTGCTGACCTCAGACCAGTTCTGTGTGTGGCCTGTAGGGAGCGCTGTGAAGAGAATCTCATATCACTTTCGGTCCATAAAAATTACAAAAACCTGGGAGATGAGAAATGAGTTACAGTCTGGATAAAGAGACACTTTTTTTTTTTTTAAACACTTAGGGGCGCTACAGATAAATGTAAATATTTTCATACAAATGAGATAATGAACAACAGTAGAATGTGCTTAATGCAGCGAGTTATTCATCATTCACCTAACTGTTTGTCATTTTTAATATTTAAGGCTGTGTTTATTTAATTAAAAAGATAAATAAATAATGACCCAAAAATGTCCCTCGTGATACAGACCCTGGTTTATTAATTTCGCTGCAAACTTGCTAACATGCAAAATTCATAAACATAATAATGATTTATAATCACTCTATCTGGTGTCACGCAGATGAGAAAAGTTTTTTTGGTCTAGTTCCTCTCAAACGTTATGTTGTCCCACAGAGTTTTCACATCACAGTCACCTCTGTCACCGCTTCTTCATTATTTCTAAAGATATTCATACAAAAAAGATATTATTTTAAAAACCATAATTATTTAGAACATCCAAAATAACAACGCGTGCTTTTGCTGTTTGTAACTATAAAATAATCACACAGTGTCCTGTTCGAGTCACTCTTCTTTACATACAAGTTACCTGAATATACTTATATGACAGGACTTTCACTTTGTTTCTTACTAAATATTTATATAAAAAATAACGCACATGATAAAAAATCTACATCTAACACAACATTAATCGATAGATAAATAGATTTATAAACTCAAAAAATTTTAACAATTATAATCATCAGTGTGGCTCTGATAGTTAAGGCAAGCTGAGGGGCGACGGAGGGCAACGGAGGGTGATGGTGCCGAGGGAGAAGCTCAACAGAACAGGACAATAGGGAGAAACCCTGAGAGGAACGCTTGGGTAATTTCATTATAATACACTTAATAATCTAGTTCTGCAAGGATGTGGTAGTAAATTTAATCTGTCTGAAATGAAATCATCCTAGAACACGACACACACACACACACACACACACACACACGGTATCTTCAATTAACCTCTCCAATTAACCTCCACATCCTTGTTATTTTACCGACCTCCTGGCCCTCTAGGAAACTTTCTGGATAAAATGGACATGCTTCTTAGTCTTTTTCCTTCCGATAATACTCCTCTCACTGTTCTAGGATATTTTAACCTCCCCTCTAACAAACTCCAATCCTCTTTTCTTCTCCTTAACTCCTTCTCTTTAACTCTTAACAGTTGCCCTCCCACACACACGGGAGGGAATTCTCTTGACCTGGTTTTCTGCCGCCCTTCCCCAGTCACAGACATCACTGCTATTGCTCTGATAAATCTGATCATTACCTGGTATCCTTCAGCATCACCCTTCCTATCCTGTCTAACCACCAAAATGTCTCTTTTACCCGCAGAAACCTTCCCTCTGTCTCCCCTTCCTCTGTGTCTTCATGCAACCCATCATCCCTCCCAGACCCAGACTCCTTTTCCTCTCTACCACTGGCGACTGCCACTGAAACTTTCCTCTCCTCTCTCTCCTCATCCATGGATCTCCTATGTCCTCTAAACCAAGAAAGACGTCTTGTCCAGCTTCTTGGCTACTCGATGTATTGCACATCAACAGAAGAGAGTTAAGAACTGCAGAGAGAAGATAGAAGAAATCACAGCTTGATGCAGATCTTGTCTCTTACCGTGCTCTTCTCTCCAAATTCCCATGTGACATGACTTCTGCCAAAACTGCCTTCTACAGGAAGAAGCTGGAAGCCTCTGCACATGATCCTGGCAAACTCCACAATATCTTCTTCTCATTACTCAACCCACCGGCTCCTTCTGCCCCATCTTCTCTGACTGCTGATGACTTTGCCACATTCTACGATGGGAAAATTGCAGGAACCCGCCAGTCTTTTGCTCCCAACTCAACTTCTTCACCAGAACTTCAGGACCTTCTCTCTCCTCCCTTAGCAGAATTCTCCAACCTGTCATCTGATGAGATCATCTAATCACACCACCTGTTCAGTAGACCCAATCCCTTCCACAATGCTCCATCTCACGAGACCTCCTTCCCTTAACCACAACCATCATCAACCATTCCATATCATCTGGTCATGTTCCTGCTTCTTTTAAGAAGGCAAGGGTTATTCCCATCCTTAAGAAATCCTACCTGGGTCCAGCAGAAGTTAACAACTATCGCCCGGTATTGCTTCTCTCTTTTATTTACAAAATTCTTGAAAGGACTGTTTATAATGTCTCTTTATCTCTCACAGAACATCCTTAACAATCCCAACCAATCTGGATTCAAAGAGGCACATTCTACAGAGACTGCCACTCTGTCAGTCACTGAGAAGCTCCATGCTGCTAGATCAACTAAACTATCATCTGTCCTCATCCTCCTGGACCTGTCAGCTGCATTTGACACAGTGAACCACAAGATTCTCTTGTCTATTCTTATATGCCTTGGAATCTGTGGAACAGTGTGGCAATGGTTTGCTTCTAACCTAAAAGATAGGTCGTATGATGTGACATGACGGGGATCCATATCTGCCCCACGCAGACTGTCTACTGGTGTCCCACAGGGCTCAGTACTTGGTCCTCTTCTGTTCTTCCTTCTATACCCGGTCTCTTGGTAAGCTCAGATAATCACATAGATTTTCATACTATTGTTATGCAGATGACACCCAAGTTATTCTCTCCTGTCTTCCCTCAGACACTCAGGTTTCCTACCAGATCTCAGCGTGTCTGGGATGGCAGCTCCGCAGCTGAAGCTCAATCTAAGTAAAACCGAACTGCTGTTCATCCCTGGTGATTCATTCCCAGGTCAAGAGTGTGTGATATCCCTGAACAACAATCAGATCATTCCTTCAATCTTGGGGTAACCGTGGACAATCATCTGTCATTTTCCCCACCCATCGCTCGCCTTACTCGCTCTTGTTGATTTCTTCTTTGCAACATTAGAAGAATTTGCCCATTTCTTTCTTCACAGGCTACTCAGGTGCTTGTTCAGTCCCTTGTCATTTCAAGACTGAACTATTGCAACTCACCCCTGGCAGGGTGCCTCTGTCCACCACTCTTCCTAAGCAGCTGATCCAGAATACACCTGCACGTCCCATTTTTAACCTTCCCAAGTTCTCCCATTCCACCCCACTTCTCCGCTCCCAGCTCTGTCTCTGTGTTATTGAGGTGGCACTGTTGGCACAGTTTCAGGTCTGTCTGTGTCGCCCCATCTTTGTGTCTGTGTTCAGGACAAACCTCCATCAGGAAAGAATTTCAGGTCGAGCTGGAGCTTCAGGAACATGTGGTATGTATTCACCTATGACATCATCATTATAAACTCTGGTATCATTTAGAGAGGAAATATAATAGTAATAATACTACTACTATCAATAATATAACATTACACGGCTGAAATCTGAGCACTTTAACATAATATGTCTGATCTCTCAGCATCCTGTGTTCCTTATCTCTTCTCTATTAAACGTGAAAAACAGCACATTTATTACAAGACCCATATAAACCATAAAAGTAATCCCCCTCAGCAGGGGTGCATTTCTAATCCCACTGCAAAGAAAACTTTAATTCACTCAGTAAACCACTGACCTGAAGTGACCTAACGTCTAACGTCTGAGCTGTGGAGCGACGTGATGAAACACACTGAGCAGGCAGATTAAACTTTAACTCACCTCAGCGCGCACACACACACACACACACACACACACACACACACACACACACACACACTGTGCTACATTTTATACGCTACAGTTCTGTAATATAAAACTTGTTCACGTATTTAGTGTAAGTAACTGTAGAACTGACAGTTTGTTAGGGCTTTGGGTTAATGATCAGAAGGTCAGTGGTTCAAGTCCCAGCTCCACCAGGCTCTCACTGTGGGCCCTTGACCAAAGACCCTTAACCCTCCCTGCTCCAGGGGGTGCTGTATCATGGCTGACTCTTTGTTTTGACCCCAGCCCCCAATGTATACATGACGAATAACATAAAACATATGAGGTACTAGCTCCTGTTAAAGTTTCTGCCCGTGCAGGTGGAGCCGCTGGACATTTAATATAACTGTTATAATAGAAGTGTTACATTAGATTTGCTTGATTACTGATTTACAGGCGAGTGAGTGTTCACATGAGTAAGCACTCCATGCTGAGGCTACTGTGTTAGTGTAGCACTGCTGGGATTTGCCCTCATGACCTTCTGGCCCACAGCCCATAGCCTCAACCACTGAGTCACCAGTTTACTCAGGTCACTCGCTCTGGTTATCCCCCCTTACAAAAATACATAAAGATCTCTCAAAAACTCCTGTCTCCTTCTTCAACCTAACAATAATCTGATTTAATATTAATATGATACATGACCATGCTTTAGACCGACACTGACACTGACATGATTAATAAATAATAATACCAGAATATTGTCTAAACTGCGCTAAAAACACAAAGATAGATAGTTTGGGTTTTTCAAGTTTGTCTTAACACTCGAGGTTTGTATGAGTACATTAGCGCAGGTCTCTGTGATTATAAGATGTCCTGCTCTGGACACTGAGTGGGACGCTTGTCACCTGGAATGATATACAATCTAAGTAATGGGGGCCAAATTCTACAGCCATCATTCTGTGCAGAGAAGCTTCTGCAGTTCCAGAACCGGTACTAGCTCCTGTTAAAGACAATTTATTACGTTAAATTTGTAGTACATACAGAGGAACTTCAACAAACTAACGTAACTGCAGAAACTCCATACCAGTCTTAGCTAAAATTTACAACTGTGTGTACCTGGACTCTGTTACACATACACGCTGTTACACACACACACACACACACACACACACACACACACACACACACTGACTATAAAGTGTATGCTCTGACTGTGAGGCACCAGGTCCCACCTGTCCCTCCTCTGACACCTGTCTAACCTGTCTACTTGTCCTAGCTGTCTCACCTGTTCCACCTGTCCCAAGAGTGTCATTTTTATTTGTCCCTGAATGTCCTGCACATTTCCCAGGACCGGCCCTATAGCTGATTTTATAAACAGTGTTATTTTATAAAGCTCTGTCATGTAAACAGCAAAAAACTATTCCTGAACTGATGTCAAAGTTACCACACACACACACACACACACACACACACACCACAGACCCCCAGCTCTCTAATAAACACCACAGCTTTTTGTCCCTCAGGGAGTTGTTGTGTAAAGTTGTTGTGAACCACAAACCCGCGCATGTAAAGACCATGAGGTGCGTGAGTACACCAGAGGGTGTCTAACATCATGCTAACTCACTCTGACTAAATCAAAGTGCATTATGTGTACTAAAGTAATGTGTGCTAAATATAGCCACATGCTAAAGTGTGGCACAGCAGACCCTGATTCATCTGTTCCACCGCAGCCTCAACAACAGTGTGTATGCGCATGGGTGTGTGTGTGTGTGTGTGTGTGTAGTTTTCACTGTGGAAACAGGAGCTATTGATGTGTGTGTGTGTGTGTGTGTGTGTGTGTGTGGAGGGCATTTATTGTTCCAACTCAAAACCACTTCCACTGCATACTTTTTGTGATGACGTTAA
>JAOTRS010000027.1:69112-81388 GCA_028565755.1 Dinotopterus cunningtoni
GATCTTTGAGTTCATCTCATTAAAAATGGGAGCAAAAACAAAAGTGTTGCGTTTATATTTTTGTTCAGTATATTTAATATTTCTTAGTCCTAAATATTCCTACTTACTGAATATTGTAGAATCCAATGATCATCTTACAGGTGCATGTGTTGGTGAGATACACCAGTTTATTTATTTATTTTTTTAACTGCTGACAATATTTCTCTTAAATTCAAAATATAACTATTGTTATTTGGAGTGTATATTTAGAGGAAATTACATCATCACAACACATCAAAATAACCCAAGATCATGCAGTATATTTGCAGAGCTTTAATAACCCAAATAAAAGTAAATGCAAATCATTTGCAAACAAATAACATAAGAAATCAGTATTTGGTGGAATAACCCCGATTTGTAATTACAGCTTTTATGTGTTTTGGCTCTCCACCAGTTTTTTTACATTGCTGTTGGGTAACTTTATACCACTCTTTTTGCAAAAAAGCAAACATAAACCGAAACTCCTCCTACCACTGGGATTGTGTGTTTTTGTTCTCATTGTGCGTTTGTGCACTTCTACTTTCTCTTTATGTGAAATATTCCTCCCTCAGCAGTTGACATGCTGTCATAGCCAGGTCTTTATTTCACAGAACAACAGAGCAGTTTGTAGATGCACCACCTCTTTTAAAAACATAGCTTCAACGTAAGAGCCACCAAGAAAATCAGGTTTTTCATGTTTTCTGCAAATATTCAGAAAGGACTTCATGCTGCTCACCTGGAGGTGTTGATTTCAGCTTTATTTAGTACACACTGCACTCTGTTTTCTGATTTCTTGCATCTCTTTATGATAATTGACTATAACTGTCAACAAGTGGTGGGTAAACGTATTAAGACAACATACAGTACAGCATTCTGTGTATTATATTTCTCCCTGTTTATAAACCAGTAGATAAAACTAATAAGCTAGAACCTATGTGGCCAAAGATTTGTGCTAAGTAACTGAAACACCAATGCTCTTGTGAGCTCCTGGAGCTATGACCTGGTTTATCTCCGGACCTAAACACAACAGAATTCTATTGGACAGTGGTGAAGAAGACAGAAGCAGTCAAGAAACCGTCTTCTGTACATGACCGTCAGGAAGAGATCAATCAGGCATGGATTGATCGAGTGACACCAGAATACTGCAGACATCTTTCTGACTCTATATCCAGCCGGATCCAGCAGGTCATGAAGAATTCATCTTCACACTAAATATTGATTGTTGTAGATCACTTTCACTTCAATTAACAAGTTATTCTTATTATCTTGGTCGCCATTAAAACGCTGAATTTCAAATTTTTTCTCAATACTTTTGGCCCCCACTGCAAGTGTCATGGTCAAGAACATATACAAAGTCTGGTTTCCTCTATGTGTTTTGCAATCAGTTTAGAGCAGCAGCACATCTGATTTGCAGTTCATAGGTCACAGTTTGCAGAAGGCAGTGACATGCATCGGGTAAGAAAATTTACTGCTAATAGATTAGTGTCTTTTATTTAATTTAAAATTAGCAAATATTTCATTATATACTGACATACTGATACACATACAAATGCATTATATAATGATTTTGTCTTTTCTTCAGTTACGTAGAGCCATGGGTTTGAGAGATCCTCAGGGACCTGCCTCAGGCCCAAATCCTGGTGAGACCCTGTACAGGATAAGCCTATGATAATGGCCTATGTTATTTAGGTACAAGGATGTGACAAACTTGATCATTCCTGAGGAAAGCTGACTAGATGTATAACTTAAACTATTAGTCAAGCATAAGGAACCGGAAGCTGCATTTTCTGGATTTTCTTTTCAGACTGTTTAGTTCTTTATCATATAACATAAAACTGTTAGAATACCCAATGTTAACTAATGTTAGAAAGTGCAGTTTTAACCTTCCCTCTCAAGAGTTTCACACTGTAATGGTGCTTTACATCCTAACTGCAAACTTCATCCACCTTCAATAGGTAATTTTTTTTATTGCCTCACAAAGCTTTTTCAGTGTGATTGATTTAGATCTTTATTGCTGCCTTTTTTTCACTTATTCACTCCCTTTTTCATAGTCCACATGTACTGTATATAACGGGTATATAATAAAAATAAGGCTAGAAAACAATATTAACATAAGTCATAGACATAAGGGTGACAATGAATAAAGACCAAAAAAGAGTGACTCATGATGATTTGGGCTTATGGTCATATGGTAGTGTCTGCAGTGCAAATGTGAAGGGCAACTGGTGCTGTATATCACTAAAATGATGTATATATTTTTCATTTTGATTAAATATTTAATTGCCAGCATGGTGTCTTAGTGGTAAGCACTTTTGCCTTGCACGTCCAGGGTCTGGGTTCTCCAGTTTCCTAACACAATCCAAAGACATGCAAGTTAGGCTAATTGCCATTCCTAAATTGCCTACAGTGTATGAATGAGGGTGTGAGAGTATGTATATGTGTATGTGTGTGTGCCCTGTGAGGGATTAGTTGAGGTTGTACTCCACCTCATACCCTTAGTCTCCTGGGTATAGACGATGAATGAGTGAGTAAGTAAGTGAATCAGTAAATATTTAATTGAATGTAGCTTTCTTTACAGAATTTGAAGATCCATGGCGACCAGTCACATGGAGGTGAGAACAATTACTATAAATCATTGCATGATGAATCCTAAATTAATAAATCACTAGTCATTGTTCACTGTAAAAAAACAACAACCAAAAAACAGTGACTGTCCTTATTAAACAGCGAGAATAACAAAAGTGAGATGTTGAGAGAACTGAAGAATTTCCAGCCAGGTGCTCCGGAAGTCCGTGAGCTGAAGATTCTCCTTCATGGCCCAGTTGGAGCTGGAAAGTCGAGTTTTATAAACTCAGTCAACACCGTCCTCCAAGGATACAACACTACCGCCGCTCTGGCAAACTCAGCAGCTGGTAAAAGCTTCACCATTGAGGTAATAACTAAACAATGAACAAAATCATAGTTAGTCTGGAGTCTAAAGTCTAAAGCACACCTTTCTAAATTATTGTGAATTGCTCCATTGTTTTTTGATCTTATCTAAGATATGATTTTTGTATTTAGTTAGTTATGGCTTCACTCAAAAGAGCACTGTTTGAGACACACTCCTGTATTTTTGTTTCAGTTTAAATACCACAAGCTGAAGAAAGATAGGCCTGGTTCTTTCTATCCATTTATCTTTACTGACATCATGGGTCTAGAACCAGAGGATTTAAACGGAGTGCACACTGATGATATAATCAAAATATTACAGGGTCATGTGAAAAGCGGCTACTCTGTAAGTTCATTATTTATGCATTTTTTTTGATAAATCTATAAATCAGAATGAATTATTCAAATGATAAATGATTCATATATTATCAGTACAAGGTTATAGAGGTGAGAGCTAGTAACATCACTGCTGGAGTTTACTGCTCAACAAAGCTTCAAGTCATCTTAATTTAATCTTTTTTTAATGGACCTGTCATAAATATATTGTTACTTGGTGCAGGTTAGAGAGCCGCACTACAGAATGCAATAATATCTAAAAGAGCCCATACGCGGGGGGGTTAATGAAATAGGAGGCTGTGAGAGTGCTTATGATATTCCCGTTTGGAAATAGGGATTATTAATTTGCGAACTAAAAAGGAAACAAAAGAAGACTGAAAACACAAAATAAGCAGAGCTCCACTATTTCTTCGAGACCAAACGGGGCTCTAAAAACTAAAACTAAACTCTAACCCTCTCTGGATGAGTGAACCCTCTCTGAGGGTTTATATCTGATTCATGTGCTTTTAAATTTTAACTCAGAGCCTCCAAGTGGCGCAGTGGTAAAGTGCTCGCCCTATCATCCGGAGATCGCTGGTTTGATTCCCGGGTGATGCTGTAACCTCTCACAGCCTGAAGTCTAGAGAGAACTGATTGGCCAACAGCGCATGAGTGAGCAGTTCGAAAAGATGCGGTCGGCTGGCATCACGTGGTTCGGAGGAAACACGTGATAGTCTTCGCCCTCCCGACTGAGTGTTAGTAGTAGCCTTAATGTGGGAGCCCCCTAGTGACGGGGAGGAATTGGATACGACTAAATTAGGAAGAAAATCTGAAAAATAAAATTACTTCAGAGTGAGAGCACATGCTTAACGAGTTGTTATCTTTTTCTCTCAAAAACACTGGCACTTTGTCTTTGTATTTAGGCATGCTAACAGGTGCAGCACATTTGCGCTGATTGCACTTATGGCGCTGTCATGTGGCAACATGTGGCAATGTATTTTTTTTTGCGGTTCCGACCCTCACAAGACCCAATTGATTAAATAACCATTGGGGAGTTTACAATATCTTCTTCTAGTTTTCATAGCAGTCATTAAATAATACAATTCTGTGTTTTGTTCTATTAATGCTCTAAGAACAATAGTTTTATAATATACCTGGCCTTTAATAGGTTTGTTGATTAAAAGAAATTTAATTAAAAACAATCACAAATTCCCTTAGTATGCACTTTGATCAGTAATATTTAGTTTCATAATCAGAATTGGCCTTCTCACCCCTAAACATTACATATCATGAATATTGTTTTTCTTTCAGTTCAATCCTTTAAAACCCATTAATAAAGGCGACCCAAAGTACATTGAAAACACCAGCCTGAAAGACAGAGTGCACTGTCTGGTGAGTGTTCTGCCAGCTGACAAAATCTCCATCATTACTGATGAAGTTATCCAGAAAATGAGAGCTGTCCGGGAACAAGCACGTGGCTTAGGTGAGTGTGTACCTACAGTATTTATGCACAGCAATAGGGTCATGGACACTGTGTTCAAAATGTATGAGTACTCCATCCTAGTTTAACGAGCTGGAGCTGAATAGGAAGTGAATGGGAGTGCAGTTCATTTTACATGGTTCACACACCTGGGCTTTGGTCAATCTCAGTTTTCCATGAATACACACATTTCATACAGTATATTCCATATATTATATATTTCTCTGGTAAGTTGATTTAGGTATCTACTTTACTTATATCAGGGGTAACATTCAAAGCAGTTGGTTAGATACAGTTAGTTAATTTTTAGCTTTACTTCACTATATCAAAATTCCATTGGGTTTACAAAAACAATGAGGTAAAAATTCCAGAATCCTACAAAATGATGTAATGACATTTAGAAGGTTCTGGTTGGCCAGTGGTCGAGTTTGGAATGCTGTATTTAGGAGCCCATGTCATTTTCTGAATGGTTCAACTAACAATAACAAAGGAAGGTGAGTTTGCTTCCAAAGACATGCTAAGTCTCCTGTATACAGTATAAACTGGTATAGATGAGGAATAAAGAAGATGAATGTTTGTTAGGAATTAAAATGATTGAGATCATGGAATAAATTTTAATATCACACAAAAATACAGAATGCCATTTTTAAATAAGAATTTCATTTTTTAAAGGGAAAAGCTGTCCAAACCTACCTGGCCTCATATGAAAAAAAATATTACTGATTTTGCCATGCCTTCAATCGTTTGTAATAACTGACAATAGAGTTTTCCACATCACTGTGGTGGAAGTTTTGCCCACTCTTCTTTGCAGAATTCAGTCGTATTGGAGGGTTTTCACAGCACTGTAGGAAACAGTTGTCTGTTTCCTATCGTTGGCTTGGGTTGTCACCAATCTTCTTCTGAGCTCTTGAAAACTTGACATAATCTTAACTTTATCATGAAAGATTTTGTTGAGGATAAACACTTTGTGTTTCCGGTAATTTATTAGGAATTCCTCAAGTCGTCATCATGTCGCATGTTGACAGAGCATGCCCGCTAGTTAAGGAGACCACAAATAAGATCTACACCAGCAGAAAAATTAAAGAGAAGGTGAGAACAACAGTGGAGTCATTCTTCTTTTATTTACTGCTTGTATTTCTCCCGTTTTCCTTTATGATATGTTCTAATAGCTTCTATGCATTTTTTCCTGTTAATCCCTAACCTTGTGGATGTTTGAAATACAAGTGAGACTACATGGATTTGACCTAACCTGATTTCCTAACCACATATAAATTGTGTTATATCTGTTTCTCTAAGATGGAAGAGTGCAGTAATAGGCTGGGAGTCCCCATGAACTGCATCTTTCCTCTGGAAAACTACTACGAACAGGTTACCAATGACTTGCACATGGATATTCTGATTCTCTTGGCAGTGACCAACATTGTTAGATTTGCTAATGACTATGTGGAAGACCAGGCTTACAACGCCACTGAGTATGCTGAAAACCCTGTTTACAATGAATAATTTTCCCTTACCTGTCTTATTTAATTCTCAACAGAGAAGTGGTGTGATACTTGGTAGTTTCAGAAATGCACAATAGGGAGAGGGATGTGTTGGCACTCATTTAAACAGCATCTTTAATCTTTAGACGTTTTTAGATACAATGGATAATGTATTTATATCTTTAATTTAAATACTGTAATAATTTTAATTACATCTGTAATTGCCATTTATCTCTTTTGCTATTCTATTTCATATTTATAATATTGGTTTAATAAAGAATACATTAAGATTGGTGATGAAAGACAATAATCTTGAAAAATCTCTATTATAATCTTTAAACCGTAGCTTTTGGTAGAATGCAATACGTGTACATGTACAAAAAAATTGAATGATTTCATGTAAGGTGGATTTTTGATGGTGCTTCTGGGCTCATAATAAACATCACAGCAACTTTTCATACTGCATTTGGAAATGCTAATAAATAAAGTCAAATATCAAAACTCAAATATCAATATATTGTATTGGAAAAGTAAGGCCAACATATCTGATGCTTGGCGGCACGGTGTTGTAGTGGTTAGCACTGTTGCCTTGCACCTCCAGGGTCGGGGTTCAATTCCCGTCTCTGTGCATGGAGTTTGCATGTTCTTCCTGTGTTTGGTGGATTTTCTCTGGGTGCTCTTTCCTCCCACAGTTCAAAGACATGCAGGTGAGGGCTAATTGGTGTTCCCAAATTGCCCTTAGTGTGTGGATGAGCTTATGTGTCTGCTCTGCGATGGATTGGCAACCTTGACCTCGTGACCTGTCTCCTGGGATAGGCTCCAGACCCCCCGCGACCCTGCATACAGGATAAAGCCGTATAGACGATGAATGAGTGAGTATATCTGAGGCCCTCTAGTGGCTGACTACAATTTTAATTCCTATTACTTTGTTAGTTAAGAGGACAGATAGTAAAAGCTAGCAAATGTACTAAATGTTCCTAGAAATTCAGTTGGAAACCTATTTTGCAAGCTTAGAGAACAAAGTTCAAGTTAAAGGAACGATCGCTACTCCACATCGACATGGCAGAAAGAGGAATATATTACCTGCTGCTACCGGATTCCTGAGGAGGCAAGTGCTGAAAAACCCTTGATTGACTGCAAAGGACCTACATAAAGATTTGGTGGCAGCAGCACTGAAGTTTCACTCTGCACTATACGGCGCATATCAAACACTGAAGGTTACCTCAAGATGTACCACTTTTCTGATTCTAAAACAAGAAAAGTTGGCTCCATTACGCTAAAAACCATATAAAAGTTTTTCTTTGCCACTGTTGCTATTGTCCTCGGCTTGCTCAGGGACAGCCTTATCATTTTGATTCATACATATTCACATTTCATAGAAACTTAAATAATTATTTCGGTTGTGTAAAGCTGCTTTGTGACAATGTCAATTGTTAAAAGTGTTATCCAAAAAAATTAATTGAATATAAAAAAAGACAGTTTGGAAATTCTGTTCTATGGATGGATGAAACAGAACTTAAACTTTTTGGGCTTATGAATCAGTGGTATGTTTGGAATTGAAGAAGTGAAGCATTTGCATAAAAGAGCACCCTGCCTACAGTGGCTCAGTGGCTCTGTGATGCTCTGGGGCTTCTTTGCTTCCTCTGGCACTGAAAACCTAAAGCGTGTAGAGGGCAAGATGGATTCAATCAAGTATCCTTGAAGATAACATTATGCCGTCTGTGAGAAAGCTGAAACTTCTGTGTCAATGGACCCTTCAACGTGTAACAAACTACCCCTTGTTATAAAACAAAAACTAGCCGTTAGCAGAAAAGGGGTAAGGACCACCAGAGATATCAATTATACAATTAAACGTGCATTAACATTTATTAATGTGCCGTTCATTACACCATTCAGTCCTCGCTTTGCATACCACATTCACACAGTCTGTTATTTTATCCAAATGTTCAGTGTCTTTGCTTTACTGACTGAGTCCATAAATTAATAAATAACACAGTGAGCGTCGTGTCCTGACGTCCTCCAAGCGCAGGCGTCCCTTTGATGGCCGGCGCGGTGGATGCATAGAATTTTGGCCCACGTGCACACGCCAAACACAGCCAATGACGTGTTTATATCCAGGGGAACATCAGACAAACACATAACACAAAACAAAACAAAAGAAATATATAAACAAAACAATACTTCCCGATGGCTTCTGCCAGAACGGAGTTCATAATTCTCTGAAAAGTCGCTCCTGCATTTTTCAGGCCAAATGGAAGACGAAGAAATTCGTATTGATTGTTTTTTGTGACAAAAGCTGTTTTTGGGATGCTGTCTGGATGCATTTCCACCTGCCAATATCCACTACACAGGTCTAATGAGCTAAACACAGTAGCCCCGTAGAGCGCCTTTAAGATCTCATGGACCTGGGGCATAGGGAAGCCATCCAGCGGCGTTTTGCTATTCAGGATCCCTGCTTCCAGAATCTTGGTGACCTCTTCCTCCACAATTTGCTGCTTGTAGACAGGGACAGGGTATGCTTTCATCGGTGGTGTAAATATGCTGAGTTATCACCTCGGTGTGGCCAATTCGGTTGGCCACTCTAACAACAGCTCCTGTAACTGATATTTGTTCTCTTCTGACAGAATGGCGCTGCTTACCAGGTTGGAGATTATTGAGTAGGTGTCTGATACTTGGGGAAACGGATTCGCCACATAAAGGAAAACTTGGCCATGAGTAGAGGCACAAAGTGGAAAATATTCCCCTTCTCTACCTGGGAGAGGTAGCTAAAGGAGCGCTGGCTAAAATTTATCTGTACACCAGCCTCTGTTAAAAAATCTAACCCTAGCACACAGGGGAATGCAAGATCACAATCTCTCATCATGAACAGGCAAACCTCAGACACTACTCCCTGTAAGGAACATTAGGCATGCAGTTTACCTATTGCAGCTTGTACTACGCCATTGGCTAATGAGAATGACTGTCCTCTTGCCATTTTTCGGTCGGTCTTTTTATCCTCTTCCACAGGGTTTCAGGTGCTGCCCATGTTGATGACAGCTATACAGGGAACATGGTTTAGGGTGAGTTGTACCATCAACAGAGAAGGGCTGCCCTGAGCAATACTGATGCTGGTGGGTCTTTTACTCTCCTTTATTTGTTTTGGTGTTGGAACAGGATTTTGCTTTTGCATGAACACTTTAGCTGCATTAAAATCCCTCTCCATCAGTGTTCCAATTCGCACCAGCTCACTTACTGTATGGTGGTTACTGTGCTCTGCAGCAGGCTGGCAATACGAAGATTACAGTTCCTCAGTGTTGCTTGCTCTCTCGCACTGTCATCCCTGGTTTCCACCTTGGGCACAGAGCACAAAATTGAAAGGCGAAGTCCCTTATGCTCTCGTCAGGATGCTGGAGCTGCTCCCTCAGATGCTTTTCAGCCTTGACACTATGGTCCTCGGTAAGGAATGCCTTCAGCAGAGCAGATTTAAATGACACCCAGCCTCTCACACTGTGTTTTCTGCTGTCCACCAGCCTTTTGCAGTGTGGGAGAGTACAGAGGGGTGCGTGGCAAGTATCTCACCATCAGAGAGTGGATGTAAGGCTTCATTAGTTTTGTAAGGCCATTAGTTTTGTGGAAAGGTTCTTCACACCTTTCCACAAAACTAATGGGATCTTCTCCCTCAGTCCCGCCAAACCTGGGGAAATCTAGCTTTACAGGGGCCTTGAAGGTAGTAGTGTGTGAGCAGCTATTGGGAAAGGGAAGATGAGGAAGGGACCCTGGCCGAGGGAAAGGAGTGGACGTAGCAAATGGTTGCGCACCCATCATGACCTTTAACTGTGAGTCCCGCCTCTTTATGCACTCCACCATGGAATGGCCTACCTCATTCAACTGATCCTCACAGCTAATGGGATCCACAAAACTAATGGGATCTATTTAATATGGAATGGCCTACCTCATTCAACTGATCCTCACAGCGCTTATTCATGGTCTGACACAGTTGCTGCATCTCTGCCTGGACACTCTCCAGTTTGTGCTGGTTTATTGATACATCAGCATTGTGGTTGCGTTGCAGCTCACCCACTTGATCTGACCACTCATCCATTCGCTGGGTGAGTTTGTCTTCCAGTGCCTGCAGAGCCGTCTAGCTGATTGCGGCGAGTTGCTAGCACCATGGAAATTTGGTCGTCTTCAGCGTCGACGGGTGGAGGAGGTGGAGGCAGCGGTTTATCTGTGAGCGGTTGTTCTACCCTATCGTCACCTTGGGGGCCCCCCGTCATCCATCCCAGAACCCTCGTCATCATCTGCGTCCAAATAGAGGCGGCTAAGGGTATTAATAAGCTCTTGAATGGGCTCACGTCTGGTCACGAAAGGGCCTGCTGTGAAGTCGTGCGTTACCGACCCTTTCCCAGCCCGTGCGTCGGGAAGGCCATAACTTGCCCCAATTTAATTTAAATGAACTTGTTTGATTAATCAAACCCTTGAGCGAGTGTATTTCGGAGTGCAAAATGGTACGAGAGACGGCTAGGTAGCTAACAGCTAACAACAACAATGCATCAATGCATGATACAAACAATGAATAATAAAATGAAACTCTAATGGCCCCACGTTGGGCGCCACTGTAACAAACTAAACCTTGTTAAAAAACAAAAACTAGCCGTTAGCAGAAAAGGGGTAAGGACCACCAGAGATATCAATTATACAATTAAACATGTATTTACATTTATTAATGTACCATTCATTACACCATTCACCCCAAACACAGCGAATGACGTGTTTATATCCAGGGGAACAGCAGATGAACACATAACACAAAACAAAACAAAAGAAAACCCTCCTGCATAACCACAGCAGGAGGGATATCGTAAATGCACAGCATGATAAGTGTAATAAAAATGCCTCTGCGGGCTTTACACAAACAAACATATTTAAACCCATGCACTCACATATGAACATATCCCGCATTTGGGTTTGCAAAATACCTTAACTGTGTAGTGGCTGCTACTACCTAGCCCAGCCTCTCTTCTTCATTTAATAAAATTAATAGGAAAAGTTCCCACAGCGCCCCCGCTGGCCGGGAGCCTGTAAATAGGCAACCGCCTGTTCCAAAAGGGACAATGATTACAGGCATACTTCAAAATCTACCAAGGCTTGGTAGTCCTGGAGGGTTTTAGAGTGGCCATCACAGTCACCTGACTGGAATCCAATAAAATAAAGTTGAAAAAGGCAGTTTCAGCATGCAAAACCCGAGAATCTTACTGAATTAAAGGCCATTACCCAAGAGGAATGGGCTAAGATCCCTTAGAAACGCTGCCAGGTCATAATAGCTACTAAGTACTGAAGATGTTTCTCATCTGGGGGTTTTTCGAATACAACTGTATCTAATGAGTGAACAATGTTTATGACTGTATGACTTTAGCAAACACTTAAGGTAGCTTTGTAAGTATAACTAGTGTAGTGGTTTTCTTTCTTTGTCCTATTGACCACTATGGTGGCTGAGCTAGAGTGTCTGACCAACTTGTCCAAGGAGAATAATCCACGTCCACAAGTGTTTTGATGTCCAGAAATAAGGAAAGGTTTATTACAAACAAATAAAAATATAAAGCTCATTGGTTCTTAAAGTTAATCAAAATAAGGATTGCAAAGATGAATGAAGGATTCAACAGAGCAGCCTCTCCTTGGGCCTTTGCGGTCGAAGACTGTAGCTTCCTGCTCTGGCCACGCCCCCCAGGTAGTATCACCTGCCATTATAGATTGAAGGCCCAGCCACTAGAGGGAGGTGACTCAGAAAGACACAAAAAGTGACATACACGATTTTGGCTCCTACACATAGGCTTAACATAAAACAATTACTATCTTTAATATTAAAGGAGCCAATATACTGTTTATAAAGTATAAAGAAAGACATACATTACATTCATGGTCTTTTGATCTGGTCATTAATGTGGCTCTTCTAACAGCAGGCACAGTTTATTAATTGGACGCTCTAGAATGCCCGTCTTGGTTTTAAGTTTTACTGATCGGACCAATCCACCGGAATCGGGCTTTGTCTCCAGGACTCTTGCCAGAGGCCATGAC
>JAOTRS010000027.1:87237-97762 GCA_028565755.1 Dinotopterus cunningtoni
ATGAAATATTTATGGAAAACGTTTTATTTGTTTGTTTTTTGTTTACATGCACATACGCAGGTGCTCATTGTTGAGTCCGATACTTAGTTGTTATTATGTTTATTGTGGAGAAAGCTGACTCAGCTGTACAGCATGTTTCACAAATGTTTGTTATGATATCATTTGTATCACAGAAAAATTATTGTCCTAACAGAAACTGTATCATTTATTATTTTCCTGTTACAGCACACTCCCATGTTTTTTAGTCTTTGCTTACATTATAAACAAATCAAATCTTAAAGTTTTTATATATGTGCACAAATCAAGCTGGAAATATTTACTTTCATTTCTGCTTACTCTTCTCCACAAACTAGAAATTTGGTTTCCTGTAAGGTCACACACATGTTTCTGTTTATAGCAGCACTGACTAAGTGTAACTCTAATCCTGAGAAAGTGAAAATGAAAGTGAAAGGAAGGGCTGAGTTATATCAAGTTTCACATTCACATTTATATATAACCCATCTTTAGTGAGACAGACTCACACAGCCGGAGCAGCAGCATACAGGGACAGCTCCACAGCCAGAGCAGAACTAACGGTAAGCAAAACAAAACAATTTAATAGATTTGATATTTTATATCTGTTTAATATACTGGGAGGAAAAAGAGAAAAAAATCCTTATTGTAATCATAATCATGATATAAAAATCATGATACATATATCATGATGTTCCCTCCACCATCGAGGGTTGAGATGATGCTTTCATTATGATATGCATTGCCCTTTTTATGTCAGATGTAGTGATGCGTGTTCTTTCCAAATAGTTCAGTGTTCATTTCATCAGTGCACAAAACATGTTGCCGATACCGCTGTGGAGTGTCAGTGTGCTCTTTCATAAACATACGAATAGCATCCTTACTTAGCTGCTCTGGTCTTCTAAATGACTCAGCACTCAGTCCACCTGGACTGTTTATGATCTGTTTTTACCTTTTCACTTGTGCAAGGTATAATTTTCTGTGATGTGGTCCTAGGTCTTCCTCTTGTAGGCTGCCTGATTATATTTTATACCTGTCCTCAGGTTGTCTCTGACTGTCCCCTGGTCTGAACTCTGGTGTTACGGTCTCTCAGGCATGACTGGAGCACAGTTCTGTGCCTTCCATTAACTCCATTAAAAATATTTTTTAATCAGTTTAATCAGAGTACTCTCTCAGGCCAAGTGGTTATAGTCTTTTATTTTGGCTTTGTTATCTTCATAAGGTTGTTGTATGCTGAGGTAAGACACCCAGAGCTGATCTAACTGATCACATGGATTGTTTCTCTTCATAGAACAGATTCTTTAGAATGTGTGGAACGCTGTCTCTAGTTTTGCCTGTTAAAAACCTATTTTGTTTGTTTATGGTATGAAGTAATTAGTTTAAAGCTATGCTAAAGTCTAGTGGAACACAACCAGTGTATTACAATACAATACAACAATACACAGAGACCCCAATGTTCTCCCCATGTCCACTGGTATGTTATAAGTCTGTGAACAGTGTTAAGTTTAAGGGGAATGCACCATAACGCCTCGAAAATGCCTTGATATTGAGTCATTATTAATTTTTAAGCACATTTTAGTTTTTTATCACCTCCTTACCTTTCAGCAGCATTCGGCAGCCAAAATTCCTCATATTAAATGTAGATGGAAGTAATGACAAAATTAACAATGTGATATTTTAAGGAAAACAGTCACGCTGTGTTTTCCCGGCACAGCTCAGGTTCTGTTTTCTCTATTAGAACAGAGAAAATTACAAAACCGCATTAATTTTAATCAAACACAAAACAATGCATCACTACTTATATTCACGGCAACATTCAGGCGAGAACACACTTGATTAAGAGAGTTTCCAACAAAACACATGCAATATTATGTGTAGTGTAGTACAGCACCAGCATACACTCATACTGCCAAAGCTCAAAATCAAGTCACAAAATGAGCGTCATGTCAGTGACATTCTAATGATGTTCCAAGCAACATGCTAATATAGTTAGCATAATGCTAGCAACATGCTAACTATATTAACGTCATGCTAGCAACATGCTACTCATATATATGCTAACGATGTTGTTTTCAAAATGCTAATATAGTTAGCATAATGCTAGTGACATGCTAATCATGCTAGCAACATGCTCATTATGTTAGCATCATGCTAACAACATGCTAAAGATGTTGCTAGGGGGCGTGGGTTATGAGCAACATGATAAATGAAAATGACTGATTGGTTGCCTGAGTTAAATGAGCCCTCCCCCATTGTCTCTACAATGAGATCCACGATTAGGTTTAGTTCCTATGGAAGTTACCATTATATGTTAATTGCCCCCTGCTGGGGCATTTTACCACCCACCCCTTAGAAAAATCATCAAGCTACAATAGAAAAATTAACCAAACTGGTAGCAACCGCAAGGACTTCAGAACCAATTTTAAATCAGGAGATGTCGGGAGATGTCGGCAGCTAATTCAGCTCATGATATCCAGAGCAACTTACAAAAATGCCTTGAAGTTTCCGTCATTGAATAGATACTTACATTGGGTTACTAGGTTACTAACTAAGTGCCACTAGTGATGGGTCGTTCATGAACGATTCATTTTTTTTGAACGAATCTTTAATGTGACTCAGAAGAACGAGTAGTCTCTGGGAGTAATTCGTTGATTTTCTACTGGGCGCTGAAACTGAAGTTCATTCCACCTCCTTGGTGCCAGAACAGAAAAGAGTCTAGCTGCATGTCATCCTCAATCCCTGAGAGATGGTGGGACCGGCCAAGCAGTACTGGAGGATCGGAGGGAATGTGGTGCAGTGCGAGGAGTGGTTAAAGTAGACCAGACCAGAGTGAGTAGTAAACCAGATAACAGAATGAAACCGTGAACATAACAGAACAGATACAAGAAAATGGCCAAACCAATATGGGTGCTCAATACAGACACTAATCATGAACATGAATCAGGATTTCTGTGAGGAAGACCAGAAGCTCAAGACCATGAAACAACGTCGACTTCAAAGTCCCAACACAGAACCCTATCCCTGGCTATTCCTGACAAATAAAGTCACCTGTGATGGCTGTGTTGTGCTGTAACCTTACAGTATGTCAAGCACTTCTTCATGATATAGACATGATATAGTAAAAAAAAGTTTTCCTTACCAAAACTTTTAATTCTAAACTTTAAATGAAAACAAACTTAAATCCAGAAAATAATACAGAATAGAAGAGCAAAAGTCACTGCACTATAATGAAATATTTTGATTTGTTTGTTTGTTTTTAACTCAATTTAAATATTAAGTGTACGCACAGCACTTTTCTGGTTTCCCCCCTACATGGTGTGGTCAGATCTCTTAAACAAAGCCCACCACACTCCTATACATACAGTATGACGAAGAGGCGATAACGACAAACAGGTGTAGCATGTCTGTTTTTCTGTGTACTATTGTGTGTGTGTGTGTGTGTGTGTGTGTGTGTGTGTGTGTGTGTGTGTGTGTGTGTGTTTTATAATCCAAGTTTTTTTATCTGTAAACAGAGCTGGAACAACACCATATATGAGTTACAGTTCACAGAGACCAGTGTCATGTTTAAGGTAAGAAAATCAGGTTCTTATTATTAAAAATAATGATAATTATGATTAAGGAATACAGGTACAGGGCAATAGTCTATGTTCATAAACATAAAGATATGCTTGGATTATGCTGACTTTGTGGACAGTTTTTAGAGCAATTATTTTTGGAGCCTAGAAGGGCTGATGCCTGGCAACCACCCCAAAGACCTATAAATCCTGGTAAGTTATGGAATAAACAGAAACCACTGCTTATAAGCTTTCATGTAATATTCACTATGTGTTTGTTTGGTTACAGAATATGATAGAGCATGGCGGCCAGTGGAATGGAGGTAAAACCAATAAAAAAAAAAAAAACACTGTGAGCTTGAAGTCTAATTTTTATGGATCATGTGGCCTGTAAGAATATATATTTAAAAAATCTGTTGGTTTGATGCTTTAATAGTCAGGATAACGTCTGTCAGATGTTGAGGTACATAACGAATTTCCAGCCAGCTACTGCAGAAAGCCGCAAGGTTAACATTCTGCTTCACGGCCCAATCGGAGCGGGAAAATCGAGCTTCATCAACTCCATCAACACCGCTATCCAAGGACACAACACCGCCAGGGCACTGGTAGATGCATCATCTGGTAAAAGTCAGAGCTACACTTTAACGGTAAGAACTAAACAATAAAATATTTACTGTAGTGGCTTCAAGTCTAGACTTTGTTTCCCTGTAGATTAGCGAATTCTTTATATGGTTTGGTCTTATTTAACATATTACTGTATGTAATGTATCTGATTTAAAATGAAAGTGTGTTGAAGATAAACTCCTGTATTTTGTGACCAGTTTAACAATTACCACATGAAGAAAGCTGGGACTAGATCTTACTATCCATTTGTCTTTACTGACATCATGGGTTTGGAACCAGAAAACACACAGGGAATACAACCCAAAGATATAAAGAACATATTAAAGGGTCACGTGAAAGACGGCTACACTGTAAGTTTATGACTTATTATGTTTTGCATTGAACAAAAGTTTGGTTATGGCAATGACAACATGAGATCTGATGAATAAGTACAGACTTTTAGTGTTTAGACCAAGTACCAGAGCTGGAAAGTAACAAATTACATTTACTCACATTACTGTAACTGAGTAGTATTTTGTGTAATTCTATTTTTTAAAGTTAGTTTTTAAAATCTGCAATTTTTCTTTTACTTAAGTATGTTTTGTTTAAAGTACTGTACTTCACTACATTTGAAATCATATTCGCTACTGAGTAAAAAAGAAATTAATTAAAATGAAAAATAATAAAATATAATGCAACGGAAATGGAAAAAAATTGCACCCTGGAAACCACTGCACTGATTAATTGATGGAGAACAAACGCACTAAATTCACAACGATGGAGACAAAACAGATGCCAGTGATACAGATCCAGCTGAAAGCGAAATGCCATCAAATTCTTATGATCAAACCCCTGGCCATTGTAACGGCCACTACTATGTCGTATACCACATTATGTATGTATGTTGGCCTTTTAAGAGTTTCCGCCCCTCAAGACCCAGAAACAAACCCAGAAACAAACCCCCCCCCCAGAAACAAACTGAGTCAAAATCCCAAAGGTCAGATGCAATTTATATCAATTTATATGGGGAATATGCATATGGATATTCAGTAAGTATTTCTAATTAATGTCTAATTGATTCTCATTTTCAGCAAAGGGTGAGATATAGCTTACGTTACATTTTTCATCCTCAATAGAATACAGAATTAAAAAATAGTTTATAGTGGTAGTGAAAATAAAGCAATGCTTACGTGTACAACCGTACTTACTTACATAATCAGCTTTTTCATTTTGTTTTTTTTTTTGTATTTAGCAATAGTTACATATTTTAATATATAAAACCATATTAACATTCCATACTCTCATGGATAGCTTTATATAACTAAATACCAAACTTTGAGTATTTTGGTAGTTTAAGTATTTGAGTAATTACTATGAGTGGTCTTTTCATCCTTCAGTTCAATCCTGTAAAACCAATTGGTAATGATGACCCGAAGTTCTACAGGTCTGACCCCGGTCTGAGAAACAGAGTGCACTGTCTGGTGAGTGCTCTACCAGCTGATAAAATCTCCCTCATGAGTGATGAGGTTATTCAAAAAATGAGAGATGTTCGGAAGACGGCACGTGACTTAGGTGAGTTTTAACATAACAATATTTTTTTAAATAAAAAGAAGCTATAAGATAGACACAGTGTTTGTGTTTCTGGTGGTTTAACAGGAATTCCTCAGGTCGTTGTCATGTCGATGGTTGATAAAGCATGCCCTCTGGTCAACCAGAACCTCAGTAAGATCTACACTAGCAAAAGAATTAAAGAGAAGGTGAGAACAACAACAAGAGCCATCCTGTCCTCCATTTATTAACTGCCCAAAGCTCTCACACCTACTCCAACAGCATTTTCGCTCATTTTAAAAAAGCATATGAGAGTTTTATATTAAGGTTTAACTTTAGGTGTATTTACTAATAACTACACTGATGTGACTGATAACCCCAGTTCCTTAAATATAATAAACCTCATGTTGTATCTGTGTATCTTAGATGAAAGAGTGCAGTGACAGACTGGGAGTCCCGATGAACTGCATCTATCCTGTGCAGAACTACCATGAGCAGGTTGCCAACGATATGGACATGGATATTCTCATTCTAATGGCAGTGACTGATATCATTAATTTCGCTAACAACTACGTTGAAGACCAGGTTTACAAAGCTAATCAGGATGATGAATAAATTCCCCATGTGTCCTGTTTAGTCTCACACAGAGAACCAACATATAACTGGCTAGTTTAAAAAAATACAGTATTAATAGAGATGCACTTTTAGATGCACTAAAAATGTTTCTAAGATGTAAGTTATTAAAACAATGTTTAATCTGTTTATTTAATTAAATGGACTATATTTTGTGCATGTGATAAATTTTTACTAGAAAATGCCATTTCTCATCTTTTCAGTTACTGTCTTTATTGTTTGCATTTGCTTTAATAAATTTAAAAAATTGCTTTATTGAAGATTATTTTGAGTATGACTTTTTTTCTTTTTGTTGTAAATACAGTCTATACAATAAATGTATGATTCAAATCCATCTATCCATCTAGATATCTCTGTAGTCCAACTAGAGACCATGGAGGCCAATGTTGACCATTGTATTTGGTCAACATTGGTCAGTCACAGTGGTATGGAACTTTTGGTCACGGACACTGCTTTTTTTCCCCGAGTTCCACCAGACTGATTTAAAATGAAAAATGTTATAGCCTTATATTCTAACTTTTGTCCTCTTACAAAGAGTGGCCACAACAAATAAGTATTTTTTTTAATATACTCACTCGAAAAGCCTGTTATCCCACTGGTTTTAATTGTTTTTCAGCACACCCGCTTCTAGCCAGCTATCTCATTAGCATCGCTACCCCGTTAGCCCGGCTACCACAAGTTTGCCTACATTTTTCACACCGATTATCTCCATTAATAGTGTTCCTAAACACCATGTTGGCTGTGTGTCTGCCTCTGAGTGCAGGTGAGGATAAATTTGAACTGCACTTGGTGGATTTGGAGCTGGAGGCTGTGGAGAACCAGATCTGCGACCTACTGGTGATATGTAAACATATCTTCGTTACAACGTAAAAATGTGTCGACATTGAGCACCATCAGAAGACATGAATGAAAAATAATTTTTTAAAAGTAAATATTCTTATATGCACACGAAGTGCTTCGGGCTTTTTATAATAATAATAATCATCATGTTTTTTGCTGTTTGTGTCCAGCGTTGAATAATTATTTAATACATTATTTGACTACGGTTGGAAAAATAGCTGGAATGTGATTGTGAATTTATGACTGAAATAAAGCTGTTCATCGGCGTGCATAAACCCAGATTTGTGCGTAAACCTTCACTTTACAAAAGGCAGCATTTTGATCAAAAGGCTGATAAATGCGTGCGATTTATCAATTAAAAATGCCAGAAAGTCATCACGTCTTGCAATAATGCAGATCAAACATAATACACATGTCCATAAATAAACAGGAATTTTTAAGCATATACACGTATTCACAGCGCATCACTTTTTTCACATTTTGTTATGTCACAGCCTTATTCTAAAATGGATTAAATTCATTTTTTTCCTCAAAATTCTACACACAACACCCCATAATGACAACATGAAAAAAGTTTACTTGAGCTTTTTGCAAATTTATTAAAAAAAAAAAAAATTGAGAAAGCACATTTACATAAGTATTCACAGCCTTTGCCATGAAGCTCAAAATTAAACTCAGGCGCATCCTGTTTCCCCTGATCCACCAATCAGGCCTATATAATAGAGTGTCCAGAGAGTCTCATCAGACCTGAGAATTTTGTTTCTCATGGTCTGAGGGTCCTTCAGGCCTGATTGGTGGATTGCTGCAGAGATGGTGAATACTTTCCGGATGCACTGTATGACTTTTACATCAGTGCCACCTTCATTTATACAGTACCCGGTCTCAGCAGTGTAGCTCTCCATTTTAATGAAAACAACCAGGAAAACCAGTATCCTGTGGCTTGTGATAGTTCACTACAAGTTCTCTCAATTCAGTTATTATCTTACTCAAATTTACACCTGGTGCTGTATGCATTGGAGTATAAGTGCAAACATTGTAGTCACCTTCATCTAGTGCTCTTATGGTGTCAGATAAACATAATTTGTAGTTCCATGGTTGACATGGCTTACAGTTGCTCTTTCACTAAGCTTGGTGTAATTTATAAAACATCGCTGATTGTATTAAATTTATTTTATTAATCTGGCATTTCTGCCAATCTGTCTCCCGGGTAATAAAAAAGTTGCTGATCCTGGGGGGCCCCATAGCTTTGTGCTCATCTGGAGCTCATACACTGACTCATCTTTAGTCCACATAGACTTCAGTTTCTCTACCAGACTTCCAAGTTCTTGTTTCTCTTTGATGTTGATTATACTGTAGTTAAAACATCAATCTGGATGACTGTCCGTTTTCCTGAAAGTAACACCAGGGCGCACCATCCTCCCATCTATAGTAGAGTTTGTCATGCTATTCATTGCTTGAGATACCAGAAGATGTCCCTCTGTGAGGACTTTCTAGCAGCATGGGGTGACACTGTCACCTTTTGACTACATCTCAGTGAATTATGCCTTTGTATCTGACATTATGTCACAGTATTTGGATAGATTACCTACTGTATATATGTATGTTAGTCTAAACTGGGTAGCCATGTCCTTTTTAAGTTGTTATCTTAAAGGGTGGCTATACTTTGGAACCGTCTAATCTAAATTTACTGATGTGCACATACTAGTGTTTCTCATCTAGTCAGGGCCATTTGCTACTTAACGAAGGAGACAACTATTGGGTAATTTTTTTTCTAATCGAAAAAGTGTCCAGTTTTTACACTCTTGTGTTGCCTCTCTTGGGGTTTTTTGTATTCTATCATGGCACACAGTACATGATGTGTTGGGAAAGCAAAGTCAATCCACTAACTGACAGAACAGGTTATCTGTTCACATATCCACTATTTCATTTTTATCTGTCTGCTTTACTTATCTCCATTCTTCTTATGTAATCCTTTAATATAATCTACCTCTTCTTTCCTTTCTTTTCTCCCATGTCCACAAAAAGAAACATCAAGTATCTAAATGAGTTATCTGCATGTTGTATATGACCTGTGGTAGCTATCAAAACTCTTTCTATTCTTATAGGCGTATGTGGAGCCAAAAAAAGTGCCCACCACGTACTGCGGATTCTTGTATTCTTTTCCGCTCCATGCAGTATGGTCAAGACCATGCACCTCACTCACTCACTCATCGTCTATACCGCGTTATCCTGTATTCAGGGTCGTGGGGAACCTGGAGCCTATCCCAGGAGACTTAGGGCATGAAGCTGGGTACACCCTGGATAGGGTGCCAATTCATTCCAGGGCACACACATACACACACTCACGCACTCATTTACACACTATGGGCAATTTGGGAACACGAATTAGCCTAATCTGCAGGTTTTTGGACTGTGGGAGGAAAACCAGAGTACCCGGAGGAAACCCACCAAGCACAGGGAGAACATCTGCAAACTCCATGCACACAGAGACGAGAAAGACCATGCACCTTACTAATTAAAATAGTAAATAAGGATAGTGCGTGTGTGTGTGTGTGTGGTTCTGTCTAGATGCCGTCTGGCATATTGGGCAATGGATATACAGTATATCTGTGGCAGCTGTTTACAGGGTTGGGTTGCCAGCTTGACCACCAATTGTATCTAAGCCCCTGGGGGGTGAAGGATCATGCTCAAGGGTCCAACAGTGGCAAACCAGCGGCGTAAGGGCTCGAACCGGGAACCTCCTGGTCAGCAATCCAACACCTTAACTACCGTTCCACACCTGCCCCCAAGTAAGTCCAGTGAAATGACAAAATGATCCATATGACCTGTAAGAGTCACTTGTATTGGTGTGAGCTACAGTAGTACTGCTAGCAGTGGCAAGTATGGAGATGGCTGGTGCAGCTACAGAACGTACTGAACTTTTACTGTCTGCTTCTTTGTCCTTATGTCTGTCTGTCTTCCTTTCTATTTCTGCTGATATAGGGCATACAATTACCATTTTTCATTCTTTTCCTTTGATTTTTTTTCTTTCTAGCACGGCTAGAGTATTTCTATAACAACCATATCAACAAAGACCAGAATCCTGGAGGAATTTTTTTTTTTTTTTTACCAACATCTTGTCGAATTCATGCCATGAAAAAATGGGGCTGATTTTTAGGAACACTATACCAGTTTTAGTATAATGTTATTAATAAAGTGTGCAGGGAGTTATTTTGCAGCATTACCACACGATGGAGCCAAATAACCACCCTCTCTCTTACACACACACACACACACAGACACAGACTTTAGTCTCTTTCTCTCTCTCTCTCTCTTTACAGAAATTAATAGAAAAA
>JAOTRS010000027.1:234834-246750 GCA_028565755.1 Dinotopterus cunningtoni
TACAGCTCTTCCTGTCCTATACCTGTAAAGCACTGAAAATCTAAATGTGAAGCTTTAGGCTGATCTGGATCATGAGATGCTATTAGAGGTTGAACCTCCGTTATAACATACAAGTGCTGCTGTGTTCATTCCTGATTTTGCTATTTTGTTTATACGTCACTCCCTGAGCTCGGGGTGAAGAGGCGGCGCTCACACCTCACCAAACCACTGATCTTACTTTACATGATCATTAAAGTTTTGATTATCACTCTCTCCCTTACCTTTCTCACTCTTTCTCACACTTGCTCACAGTCTCTCACTCTTACACTCTCTTACACTATCTCACACACTCTCTCTCTCACACACATTTACACACTCTCTCTCACACACACTTACACACTCTCACTCACACACACTCTCACTCTTACACACTTTATCATAGTCGATCACTCACACTTACACTCTCATTCTCTCACACACTCACTCACTCTCACACTATCACACACTCTTTCTCATGGTCTCTTACTCACACGCTCATGCTCTCACAGTCTTATACACTCTCTCACACACATACACACTCTCACTCTATCACACTTACACTCTCTGACACACACTCTCAAACTCTATCACATACTCACGACCCCTTACGCTCTCACTCTCTCACACTTTCTCACTCCACGCCTCAAAACAAAACAATAAGTGAGATGTGGAGAGAAACCAAACAGAAACCTCTCGATCATTTCTGCTCCCTGAATCTGGCCGGTCTCCTCAGGGGCACCTCAGCTGCACTAACACACACAGGTAACCAGCTGGAGAACCCTGTTCTCTCACTCTCTCTCATACACACACACACACACACACACACACACACACACGACCTAATAAATCCACATTCAATTTTACGCTGTGCTGACTCGCCCCCACTCGGCCCTCAAACCCTTTAAGCTTTGCAATAACATTTAGAGAGCGTTTCAACAGCGCTCAGTGCTGGCTTCTGATTGGTCAGAGGGTGTTGATTAATTTCCTATTAATTCATAAGTTTTACAAAGTAAATTTGATTGACGATCATTAGTTTTGTTGTTGTTGTTCTTGCTAATCACATGTCAGGAAAGCACGTTCTTCATCACGCACACACCTTCCACTAACTCCTCCTCCTTACTCTTCTTCCTCCTCTCACTTCCATCTTCACTCATCATAGTTTAGTGATCCAGTTACGTCTGGACTCAAGGTCACTTCCTGTAAGAGACAGGAGACAGGAAGTCAGACACCACTAGACTTTATTACACACCCATGAACACTCGCAATCAGAAAAACTACTGACACTAATAGTGAAGCAGAAGAAGAAGAAGAAGAAGAAGAGAGGAGGGTGCTGGAAAGCAGACAAATTATGGAGGAAAAAAGGTGTGAGACACCATTATGTCACTCTGACACGTCAATCTGATTCATCACCCTGCCTCTCCCATGTCACCCTGACATGTCACTCTGACACGTTACCCTGAAATGTCACCTTGACATGTCACCCTGATTAGTCATTCAGACTCATTACGGTGACTCATGTCACCCTGACACATCACTCTGACACATCGTCTGATTGGTAGCGCTGATTAATCACTCTGACCGGCGCATCAGGCCACACCTCCTTTTTTTCAGAAAAGTTTACCCATCAAGTCAACACAACAGGGGGCGCTTGTTGTCCTGTCGGTAGCTATCAGAAAAAAATAGCTGGCTAACTAGAAGCTAGTACACTAACACACTTCCATATTGCTTAAACAGACTATGTAACTCGCCTGACATCTCCATGTAGAAACTAGCGAGCTGAACACTATCTGTCTTGGTCATGTTCTTCCTGAAGAGTTGCCTGTCGAAAGAAAGAGAACAAAAGAATGAAATGAAAATCAGCTTTGTTTCAGCTCTGATCCGTCCCGGTTTCCCGTGTTCTGTTTCTCTTCATGGCGGATGATAAGGTTCCTACCTCCAGAACAATGCTAGCTGCTCAAGCAGGATGAAGTTGCATGTGTGGGATATTTTTATAGCATTCTCTGTGTGTGTATGCGTGTGTGTGTGTGTGTGTGTGTGTGTGTGTGTGTGTGTGTGTGTTTGTGTGTTCACACCCTGTCTGTCCAGAAAAGCGTAATTCCCTGTCGCACCGGGGATTTCCTGATGAAAGAATGCATGCGGTTGTCTATTAAGATATGTAAATTCCTAATCTCTCAAAGTCTGCTTTCACACTATCCCTCGCTCTCTTTTCTGTGTGTGTGTGTGTGTTTGTATCAGTGTGTGTGTGCGCCTCAGTAGCATTATTCTCATGTGTAGTGTATTTGTGATGTTGTGTCTGCAGAGAGCTCAGTTCATAGTTAATTAGAATCATAGACGAGGAACAGAGCGGCCTGGAGAACTTTAATTAGAACGCTCTCAAATGTTTATTAATACAGAAGAGATCCAACACTTCCACTGACACACACACACACACACACACACACCTCTGAATGTCAGGTTGGCCATGCACGACACTGATTGGTCAGAAGGTGTTGATTAATTCTCTGTAACAGCAGCTCTTACAGTAGCACAGGTTTATATTAACACGTATGGTTTCTATAGTAACGGCTCATTCGTGTACAGCGCACGCTCCTCTGACGATCAACAGATTCTACAGACCACGTGAACTGCAAGGACTAATGTGCGTGTGTGTGACATCAGTGTAAGGAGTCTCCAGTGTGAGCGCTGAGTATCAGTCAGAGATAAAGCTGGAACTGTGAGCACTTACACATCTACAGCATGGAGGTGCTTACACTGCTGCACGGCTGTGGAGAAGATACACCATGACAGACAGACAGACAGACAGACAGACAGAAAAAATGGAAGAAAGTGAGAAAAGAAAAAAACATAAAAAGGTAGAAGAAACCAAGAAGATAGAAGATGGAGAAAGAAAGAAAAGAAAAGAAAGAACGAAAAAAATTTAGAAAAAAAACAAGAAAGAGAAATACAATGAATAAACAATAAAGAAAGAAAGAAAAAAAGAAAGAAAAGAAAGAAAGAAAAAGGTAGAAGAAACCAAGAAGAAGAAATAAGATGAAGAAAGGATGAAAGAAAGAAAGAAAGAAAGAAAGAAAGAAAGAAAGAAAGAAAGAAAGAAAGAAAGAAAATGAAGAAAGAAAGAAAAAATGAAGACAAAGAAAGTGAGGAAAAAGAGGAGGAATGTGAAAAAGGAAACAAAGACATAAAGAACGAAGACTGCGGACAGTGTGGTGTGTAGTGTGTTAGCTCATTGGTTGTGTGTTGAGCTGCTTTTCTGTGAAGCGTAGATGTACAGAGTGGATGTTAGCGTTAGCGTAGCATTCCTGTCAGCTGTGTCTGATGATGTCTGAGGTTCTCAGTAAGGGTTCAGTCTCAGACGGTGACCCCGACATTAGAGCCCTGAGAGCCTCGAGTCCAACACACACAGACGGAGCTCTCTCTCTCTCTCTCTCTCTCTCTCTTTACAGAGACACGCTGTAAGTCTGGGACTCTGTCTGTCTGTCTGTCTGTCTCTCTCTCTCTCTCTCTTTACAGAGACACGCTGTAAGTCTGGGACTCTGTCTGTCTGTCTGTCTCTCTCTCTATTTACAGACACGCTGTAAGTCTGGGACTCTGTCTGTCTGTCTGTCTGTCTCTCTCTCTCTCTCTCTCTCTATTTACAGACACGCTGTAAGTCTGGGACTCTGTCTGTCTGTCTGTGTGTGTGTGTTTGTGTGTGTCTCTCTCTCTCTCTCTCTCTCTCTGTATTGTTTAGTGTTAAACACTCGCTCCACTCATTCACAGTCTCGAGGAGATTAAGTCTGCTCTCGTTTAGCACCTGGGCTGCTGGAGGGAATATCATCAAAAATGTGTAAGGCTTTAGGGACTGAATACAACGGGAGTGCTAAAGATAACTTTAAGTAAACACTGTGTGTGTGTGTGTGTGTGTGTGTGTGTGTGTGTGTGTGTGTGTGTGATTAAAATTACTCATATCTGATATGAGTTATGAAGAGTGACACTGTGCTAGTCTGTGTTAAACCTCACAGTTAGCATGAACTAACTAGCTACATAACTCGCACAGAGAGGCGGAGTCACAGCGGTTTGTTCGGACAATTCCGTGAAGATGAAGGGTTTTTAAAGATGTAAAGCTCACTTAGCTGATTTATATTTAATTTATGCAGTGACGATAATGTATGTGTGTGTGTGTGTGTGTGTGTGTATGTGTGAAACAGAAGTGATTCCTTTATGGAGAACGTGTCAGACGTCATAATGGACCGTAAACACCCTGAGAAAGTGTTTTATAGTCAACAGGATCTCACTAATGTGAACTCATTACACGTACGCTAATTACAGTCAAACCTTCCTGATTTCCGATTCGGACTTTCCACATTCTTTACGTCTCCATCGCTTGCTGCATTTTCTTTCCTTTTTTTTATCTTCTTATGGTTATTGTTATTAAACAGCAAACGGTGATGATTTGAAACAGATATTTCAGTAAAACAATTTAATAAAACTAAGACCATATACAACAAGCAACATTTAGCTTCCAGCGCTAACTAACTACACAGAGATAGCAAATAGCTAGCAAATTCACTAAAAGAACACACACTACGCAGCGTGGAAATCCTGTTATTAGCTTGGATTCTTCCCAGATTTGATTAGCAAAGCAAACTAACTGCACTAGCTAGGTACAAGCCATGCACATGCAGTGGTAGCTCGGCATACGAACGCCCCACCTTGTGAATTTTCGCCTTAAGAACTAAAATTTTCATGAAAACTTGATGTTTGCAGGAACCTGTTCTATAAGATTTTAGCTAGGCCTATTAGTAATGTCGCCTTGCACCTCCAGGGTCAGGGTTCTTCTCCCGCCTGGGTCTGTGTACATGGAGTTTGCATGTTCTCCCAATGCCTGGTGGGTTTCCTTCGGGTAGTCCGGTGTTCTCCCGCAGTCCAAAGACATGCAGATTAGTCTAATTGGTGTTCCCAGATTGCCCGCAGCGTGTGAATGCACATGTGAATGTTGACCAGAGGTCCTACCATGGTCGTAAAAATCATAATAAATAAAATGGTAATCACCATCGGCCTCCACAGTCCACAGTTGGACAACAGAGGTTCCTAGATGGATTTAGAGTTTTAGCTAGCAGTCAGCAGTAGTTTTAGCCTTAGCTTATATAACAGAAACCATCCAGTTAGGATTAGCTCGATGTTCAGATTCTGCTTACAGAAGCACTGCTAACAGGCTATCTGCTCCATTAGACATTTTGTCTTTCTTGGACTGGATCTGTAGTAGGTTGTCACAGAAGGGGGGCGGGCCTTATCTTTAGAAGCTTTTAAAAATTCTTAAACAAATTTCCTTGATTTTTTATTGATTCTGTAAACCTTCTTTGTGACAATGACCATTGTTAAAAGCTCTATACAAATAAAATTGAATTGAATTGTACTGAACCTTCCATACCTGGAAACATTTCTCGATTGGTAATACACCAGCCATGATTTAATCACTGGTCATGATTTAGAAACACTGAACTGGTTTCTAAAAGCTCTCCCATGCCAGTGTAAAGTGGTGTGTTCTGGTGACGCATGCAGGGGGGTGGCCATGTTGCTTCTGGTGGTTTAGACGGTATAGTCATGGCCCATATGTGTTTTGGGTTCTGAGTCGTGGACGTGACTTCCTGGATTAATCGTATGGTCGTATGGTAAGCATGTTTGCCATCGCGTACTCCACGTATGAAACACGTTGTGACCCGTAACATCGTCACGGAGCGACACACTGACGCACTCACACACTGGCGCACTGACGCACTGACACACTTGCACAGTGATGTCTCATTCGTTGTTTTTGTTTTTTCAGCCGTTCTTGGACGCTCGTGTCTCTGCTGGTGTTGGCAGTCACCCGCGTGGCCATGGGGGTCAGTGTGGAGTAAATAATTAGTGGAACTGGCTGGAGATTTGCAGTGTGTGTGTGTGTGTGTGTGTGTGTGTGTCTCTCTATGTGTCTGTTCTTAATTTGGCTAACACTCGCGACTGTGAAGAGAGATGTCATTATTTACGCCAGATTATGATTCCCGGGTGCCACCAAGGGAGTCTGTTGCCCATTCCACCGGAAAGCGAGCTTAAGCTGTTTATTTTCCTTGTGCTTTTTGCGTATGTGTCTGTTTGTGTATTTGTGCTTTTTTTTTTTTTTTTTTTACAAATATGCCTCATTCTGTGTTCTGTTAACAGGGTGTATTAAGACTGAATTACAACTAATTAATTGGATGTAATGTGATTTTTCGTTATCAACTGTTGTTGTTTTTGTCGATTGAGGAAAGCCCACTTCACGAGCACACGTCCCCAGGATTAATTAAAATTTGTGTAATGGAATAGTTAAAGCCTCTCATCAGGGACTGGATGTGTATACCATATAAACTCTAATGCCAGGCTGTTTTTTGCAACACAATGTGTGCACATTGTCTGTTTTTTCTTTTCCTTCATTAAAATGACTTTCAGTCATGAGTAAAACAGGATGTGATGTGTCAGCAGGACACTCGCTGATTATTAAATTGCTTCCGATTTTTTTTCTGCTAATAATTACAACACAAAAAGACTTTGTCATGAACACCTAATGTGTGTATCTATTATAACATTCACACAAATCATCTGATCTTTATCCATCTATTTCATTCATCATTATCAGTAAAGAGTAAGCCACTGTAATTCATCTAATGATCTCAAGCCTGAACTATTTATTCATCTGCACTTTAATAGTTACACCAATCAGCCATACCATTATGACCACCGCCAGGTGAATTAAACAACAGTCACCATCAATCAACAACTAGATCCCAGTAAACTGCTGACAAGATCATATGCACCCAAGGCTTACCCATACCCATGGGTACCAGAAGCCAGCTTGTCTCCCACAGTCAATGTCAATGCTGGCACCAGACCACCCAATGCACCACAGCCCATCACAAACAGGGCCCAACAGTCAACTCCCATCCCAATGTGATCAAGCCCCATGGGATGCAACAAACAAACAAGTCCGATCCACAGAGGCCCCAGCCTGCAACCCACAGGAACAAAAGGAACTTCTGCCAACATCCTGGCCAAACACCACACCAATGAGGGTGCATAAGGGGAACCACCCCGATTGCATAAGGGGAACATAAAACCTCTGTGGTTTTAATGGTTATGGCTGATTAGTGTATTATCTCAAACCAATTGTGCAGGAAAACAATGTACTAGTAGTAGTAGTAGTAGTAGTCACAGTAGTAGTTTGTGGCAGCGGGGACTTGGTCAAGCACCACTCCATTAAGGGAGCAAGAGACAGGTGAGTAATGAGTGGTGGGGAAACTATAAAATGTGTGTGTGTGTGTGTGTTATAAGAGATTATTGAGCACTAGCAAAAAATATTTGACAAGGAGCAAGACAATAAATGCCATGACTAATATTAAACACCTTCTGATCTTACCTGAAGCAACTTCTGTTTTGATCTTTATCTTAGTAACGCTGTTGCTGAAACTCAAGATTAGGACAATGAACAAAATTTCACCACTCACAACTTGGCGACCTCATTGGAGCTATCACAACGATTCAGGAGAATCAACACCAAGAGCTCTTCAGGTATACATGGAGCAGTAGGAGTTATTCAAGGCCCTGATCAAGGGGCAGAAGGAGAAGTACTTGCAGATCCTCCAAAATCTGGTCCAGACTGGGGGTGCCCTAGTGATAGACCGATCAACTGTTGTGATGACGCTTCACTTCATTCTGGCCAAAATGCGTCTATGCGATGATCCAGACGCATTTGTTCTTTGAGCTCTACAGAGACATGGGTCTTTGAGCGTGCCACAGAATACATGGGCCTGCCCTGAGTGTTGGCCTACTTGCTCCCATGTTTCAACAGGAGACAAAGCTCACAGCACAATAACTACCAGTTGTCCTAATGCTGTAGTACCCTGACCAAAATAAGAGTGATCTTTTAGCAGGTTGAATGAAGCCCAAACAGCATCACCCACACTTCCACAACTTGACACTCAAAGAACACAGCCACCTGCTTTCCATCATCAGTGTCAATGATAAAGGCTGTGGAGATAGCAGAGGATCATATGGTGGCATACAGAGGCACGGGCAGAACCTTGTCTTCTTTCGCTCTCTCCTTCTCCATCTCTCTCTTTCCTCATCTCTCTCTTCCCTTAGGGGTTGTCCTTACAGAACGGGGGCTTCCCCTCCAAAGTTGTGTTTCTCTTCTGCTTCTGTTTCTCCCTCCACTATGTTTATTTCCCCTTCTCAGCAGGTGGACAGGCTCTCTCAGGACATGCGGGAAGGAAGCTTGGGCTGGTCTGATGGCAATGCAGGGAACCAGGGCATGCGAGGTAGGGACGCTGATCCAGATCCCTGACATTCCACAGGCAGCCCCTGATTGAGCTGATGCATACTACATGTCAGTAAATGTAAAAGGGGGTACACAGTTGCATTGGTGGACTCACCAAGGGCTGGTTTAAGGTGGGAAAAGGTTCTATGTATGCATGGGGACATTCAGGATTACCTGTTGGTGCCAATCTACATTTAATTTTGTGGGAATAGGTAAAGAGCCAAGGCGTAGCATAGAGCTATGAACAATGTTCATCAACATCAGCTCTGCGCTGAGGAGACACCAAGGTGGAGCGATTCCCTTTTAGAGGATTTCCCACTGGAGCAGTCCTGCAATGAAAGATTTGAAGTATTTTGTCACGGTCTCACCTGTGAGGGGCATGTGCCATAATTTTTTGCTTCTCACTCATAAGTAGAAACTGAAACTCATTCGTAAGTAGAAACAAACTCATTCAGCACTGCGGCCACCCCATCAATTGAAATGTGAGGGAGCAGGGCTGCTAGATACAACAAGGCTCTCCACTTCAGTCTTAAGAATTCTCTGCTCTTAGATGAGAGACAGTGAAAGCAGTTCACAGGAATCATGGGTAGAGATAGTGCAAGGTGTCCTGTCAATGCCACAACGTGTCTGTGGTCTTTTGGGTGTCAATGCTGATGAACTGTGACCGCTGCCTCTGCACTTCCGCCTTCAGGTATTGCCAGCATTCGAGACTCAGCTGTCATTTAGATGTTGGCCGCTGCCTTGACTTTTACACCTCCGGCACCAATCTGCCGCCATGGCTACTGGATGGCAGGAGTCATGTTGGCTTCTTCACTCCCAACACCAGTCCACCACCGCCACCAAAAATGGCCATTTAGCCTTAAAAATGGACTTAATGCCAGGGAATATTTTTTTGCCTCGGGTTTCACACCCAGAGCTTTGGCCTGACGCTGCTATAGCTCATCAGTGTTGTGCTGTTATGCCAGCTGGACACTTCTCCTGACACCCACTTACCTACATCATTTACTCCATTCACCTTATTTCTATCTTCCCTCTTCCTAATTCCCACCTTTCTTTTGTTAAATAAAAAAATGCTTTTTTTTCCCCGTCTTGGTCTGTGGTGATCCCACAAACTCTTACAGACAGATTATACAGGACGATGCAGAGCATTTGCACAAAGGAGTAAATTATTGATTCCAACAAGCCACTATTTCAGGTGGCTCAGTATAATCCAATGGCTGGTAACCTTGGAGTAGATAAGACACAGAATTCTCTGATGGCTAGGTACTGTGTCCTGGGATTCAAGAACATCTATGCCAGTTGTGCAAGTGCAGTGTCCTTAATTCCAACTGCTGAACCCACCAGCTACCCAATAAGTGCCATTCCACCCCTTTCATTAATCAAGGTACTCTTTAAAAGAATTGCAATGCCATTAAAATGAACTGCATCGCTCTGTGTTAGTACTAGTGGATTATGTTACACAATGCCGGAAGCAACACTGCACACAATGTTATAGAGGCACTCTTCCATATAATCTCCTGAGTTAGATTCTAAAAGAGATTCTGACTGTTTAGGGCACAATTCTATGTCATGTACACTTCACAAACTGTATGATCTTATAGGGATTAAAACCAATGCCTCAATCTTTGCTTCTACTTACTTGGGAGAGCCTTGCCTTCACCCTCTCCTCGGACTATGCTCTGCTGTAGAGGTTCCACAAATGAAAGATGTAGATGGGTCGACCACTCATTGGTATCTAGACCTCCAGCCATTTAAAGTCAATGTGATCTAGATGCTGGGGGTACAGATGGATGTGATCCACTCTCTCCAAGGGCAGTAGTATTAGCAGCTGTAATTTTTACAGTAGTAATAGTAGCAAAGTACCCAAATCCTCTGCTTGAGTAAAAGTAGAGATGCCCTAGGTCAACTATCACTCAAATAAAAAAAAGTAAAAGTCTTCCATTTACATGGCTACTTGAGTAAAAGTGCAAAATTACTCACCTTTAAATTTACTTAAGTATCAAATTTGTATTGTATTAGCAAAACACAATTCACCCATTGGAGAAATTTCCACTTCAAATACTACACACCACTGTGGTTATGTAATGCAACAGCATGTAGAAATGTAGTTAAGTAAAAGTACAGATATTTCCTGTACGATGTAGTGGAGTAAAAGTAAAAAGTATTCATTAATAAAATTACTAGAATTACTTTGTTATCTTCAAACTCTGTGCACTAGGAGTAGTCGTATTAGTTTGGCAGTAGTAGTAGTAGTAATGTTGTTGTGTTTAGAATGTACAAATTATATTTATTTCAAGTTTTATATCATACTGTATATGATCAGTGAGAGGTCAACGTACTTAAATGACTACTTAAAAGATTTCACTAGTACATCATTCAGGTTTTATTGTGTGTGTGTGTGTGTGTGTGTGTGTGTGTGTGTGTGTGTGTGTGCGTGTGTGTGTGCGTGTGTGTGTGTGTGTGTGTGTGAGCGCGTGCACTCTCATTTCCTCCTCTTCCTCTTTCCGTCTCAGGTCTCAGCAGCGCAGCGTGCTGGATGTGGGACTGAGGCCATGGTTATCAGGGCCTGGCACGCTCGGCCTGTCCTGCCCCGGCGCTTCCTCCTGGCCCAGGGTAAAGATCCTTGGAGTGCCAATCTGCCACCTCTCTCCATGGCCTCTGCGTCAGCTACGTCCGTCAGCGGCTCAGAGAAATCCACCAGCGTAAATGATCGGCCTTTACACGTTACAGCTTCGCTGATTGGAGGGTAAGTGAGGAGTCTGTAATGTAACACTGCAATAGGAAATATTAATGATAACACATATGTATTATTTATGAGCTATTATCTGCTGTGTATCTCTCCGGTAAGGACAGGGCTGTGTGGTCATCACTCTGTGAGTAATTTTCTGAAAGCTTTTAATGAAACCCATTATCAGGTGATAATAGAAGAATGAAGCCAAAAGGTTGGAAATGGTGGGTGTGAGACAGATCAGCCACAACAGTAGATAAGTGTGATTTCATTTAAACATCTCGTTCTCTTTACACAAATCTTTTTTTTTTTCCTTTTATTGCTCTTCTTTTATGTGACTGAGGTTGGTTTGGATTCGCACTGCACAAATAAGAGCTTTCCACACTTGTAATAGAATTTGGGATAATCTTTTATCGCACCAAGACACACACAGAACTGATCTGAAACAAACACAGGCCATAGTCGATGAACATTTGAATATTTTTTTTCTCCTAAGCTTTAATAAATGTTTGCCGTATTCAAATATTCATATTCAAACACTCCTAGTTCCTAATTTTACAATTTAACAGTTAGGGCTTTTCCATTAATTCTCGACAAACAAAGAGGAAAGCTTTGCTTTTGTGTTTCGTATATTTAATTTATTTTTTTCTAATGGAAATATTGAATAGATACATGTGTGTCAGTGTGTGTCTCAGAAAGAATTTAATTATAAGGCTCACCTTTTAGAAAAACACTTTTATACATTATTCTCAAATCTGACAATGATGAATTTTAAAACTAGAAACCATATACACTCACCTAAAGGATTATTAGGAACACCATACTAATACGGTGTTTGACCCCCTTTCGCCTTCAGAACTGC
>JAOTRS010000027.1:262711-276652 GCA_028565755.1 Dinotopterus cunningtoni
CTATTTAAAAATTTTTTTTTAGTCACATTTAAAAATGCGAGCAATGCTTGTTTAAGATACAGGGGGGAAAATTCTATTAAAATCAGGAAAATTTTTAGGATTTTAGAAATGTATTGTGCAGGCAGGGTGCAAAATATTTAGTACTGTGTTTGTTTTATTTAAAAGCAGTAACATCAATGCTATTTAAATAAAAATTTTATGCAAGCTTTATTTAAAGATCTTTGTCTGCTTTGCTGTTCTTGCTTTTAACTGAGAGGGCTTTTGGATAATAACCTGCTGCTGAGTCCACCTTAAGGCCAGCTGTAAAACTGGGCAGATAGGGGGCAGTCACGAGCACCTTTAACCAAAGCCTGAAAAGTTACTGTAAGTCAAATGAGTTCCTGTTTGACTTATGTTAAAGCAGCTATAAACACTCGGTCCCTCACCAGTCTCTCTTTATTCTCCCTCTATTCTTTTGTCACTGAGAAACCAAAAAGAAGTGTAAACTTCTCTGTCCTGAAGATGTGGGGAAAAAAATCTAAGTTACAGCTTTACCTCTGACTGTTACACACCGCTGACACTGGAGACTCCTTCCATGCATACTGCAGAAACATCTTAATTTTACAAATTTAGGCTAATTTAGTACTTTTATTTTTCACTAAAATGTAACCATATGAATGTTATCTGTTGAATTTGTCCTTTTTCTTTAATTTAATAAAAAGTATAAACGTGTAAAGGTTAAGGCGCTCTCTGTCACCTAATAACACCAAATCAATCTGACGTGCACCATGTGCCTCGTGTCAATGCGTAATCCCGCCCTGACATCAATCACTTTTGTGTTCACAAGGAGGTCTTTAACAGTTCAAATCCTTTTGTTCTCAGCACGGTTTTAATCTCAGCATCATTTGCACACTCGCGTTGTTCGCATATAGATAGACTCCAGACCTACAACTCAGAACAGGGCAGGGTGAGGGGAGGGGGGGGGGAATGAGGGGGCTATTATTTTCGACCCACACAGCCATCTGCCATCTGCAGGAAACCCAAAACCCCAGAGACTCCAGGCTGGCCGCGCTGCAAACGAGCGAAGATGTTTTAATTAAAGCCATCTATGCTAGCTCCAGCGTCTTCACGAATCACGCTGAGAGAAACCTTACAGATCTCTTATTTAATTATCTGAGACAATACACTCTGAATACAAAGCGTTAGCAAAACAACGTCAGTGCTAGCTAGAGTGAGCTTTACTTCCTGTCAGCAGGGCATAAACAGCATATATAATTCTTGTGATTCATTTATTTAAAAATTATATAATAATTTTTACCATTCATTTTTTCATATTTGATTTTTGCATGGTTTATTTTAAAATGTTCTATATTGACACAATATTTATTTATTCCTTCAGATGAATATTTAAGTGAGTCACTTAATTTTCAAATGTGCTTTTTATGGTTAATTTATTTTTTTTGCTTTGTTTGTTTGCACAGATTATGCATTGACACTTTTATTTTAAATGTATAACTAATTTCCAAATGTGATTCTTTTTACATATTTCTTTTAACATGTGATTCCTTTTGGATGATTAATTTCTGTTCAAATGTAATTTTTTGGGGGGTGATTCATTCCTTTCTACATCAAATTCCTTTTAGATTATGTATTTCTTCTCACATGTGATTACGATGTGATTTTTCCAGATGAGGAATCAGTAATTAAGTAGATTATTAGGGCGGTTTGGATGAAAAGTTCATTAACACATCAGTAAATGCGTGTAGAATGATCTTTTCCACTTCCTCATCACGCTTTAATGAGCTGATGTGTTGGTGTCACTCAGATGTGAGTGTTTAATTAAAACTCGTTTGTGTTGCTCGAGTTAATAAAGCACTGAGTGATCGGCTTCAGGGACCCCGCTCTCAGGGCGTGTTGTTTTTTTAATTATCTGGGGAATCTCTCTCTCTCCAAACTTCCCCTCCTTTCTCACTCCATCTGTCCCTCTCTTGTGTGTGTGTGTGTGTGTGTGTGTGTGTGTGTGTGTGTGTGTGTGTGTTAGTTCATTGTCCCTCACACGTTTATTGACAGGTTTTTTTTAATTCGGTGTCTCCGGGTCGTCCTCGAGCGGCGGGGCGTCCATCTCTTCCGCTCCATTTAGCTCAATGAAGCAGCAGTCTGGTTAAACAAAAGAGCTGCAATCTGATCCTCTCTCTCTCACTCACACACACACACACACACACACACACACACACAATCCTTTCAAGGACCTCATTTTGTTATAATTATTAATGCAGCTAATTAATGTTATACGTCACTACAAGTTAATCTACCCCTAGCCTAATCCAGTGTGTGTGTGTGTGTGTGTGTGTGTGTGTGTGTGTCTAGCAGTGTGACTAAAGTTAAACATTCCTGCTTTTCAAGGTTAAATATTATATTTGTTCACATTATGTAAAAGTCTCATTCAGCTTTTTTCACACGGGTAAATGAATACAGGAATAAAACTTTTTGTCCCTGTTGGCCTTCCATAACATCTCAATTCTCTCATTAAGAAACTTGTACAGATCATTTATTCATCTTCTAGAAGAACAGCCACAGTCTGCAAAACAGGATCAAATAGAACACACACACACACACACACACACACACACACTCATATGTACAGCTAGGGGCAGTTTGTTTATCTAGGAGGTTTCTGGGAGGTGGAATGAAACCAGAGAACCCTGAGAAAACTCACACAAATGCTGAGAACAAACTCTCTGAGCTGTGAATTATTATTATTATTATTATTATTATTATTATTATTATTATATGTGGTCATGAAGTCATTTGAAAGACTGGTGTTGGCTTATCTAAAGGACATCACTGGACCCTCATTGGACCCCCTGCAGTTTACTTACAGAGCAAACATGTCTGTGGATGATGCAGTCAACATGAGACTGTAGATATCCAGAGTGAAGAAAAGGCCTCAGACCATCACTTTGGACTCCTCACACCCAAGCCACCTTCTCTTCTCAACTTTTGCCGTCTGGTCGGTGCTACAGGGCAGAAGTCAGGCAGAAGAACAGGTTTTTTTTTGTTACAGTTAAATGTTTTCCTCACTGTGCATATATGAATACATGTGCAATAGTTGCAATATTGTGCAATACCACTGAGATTTTTTTGACAATTCCCCAAATCCTATTCCATTTCTTGTAATTGTTTTTTTTTCCTGTTGTCGTTTTCTTGTTTTATGTTGTTGTTGTTGTCTCTGGAAGCTTCGATCACCAAAACAAATTCCTTATGTGTGCAAACGTACTTGGCAATAAAGTTCATTCTGATTATTATTATTATTATTATTATTATTATTATTCTCATCATCTGCCCTCTGCTGCCCTCTGCTGGAGGAAATCTTGAAATGCAGTTTGGAATTCTACATTCAAATGTTGATGACGTCATGGCTGGGGTTCTCGTTGCTTAATTGGCTGTGTATTCGTTTTAAGTGCGCGCAGGTGTTCGGGTGTTCCGGGTGTGTGTGTGGTGTGTTTGGTGTGTGTGTGTGCGCCATGGCCACGCCGCGCAGGGTTCAGCTCATTCCTCTCCCCCAGCCTGCCTGTGATGCAGCCCCGAGCCCGGGGTTAGGTGCCCCCGCTGCCCCCCCCGCTGCCCCTCCTGCCCCCCGCCCCCAGGCTGAGAGTGCCAGTCTGTGTGTCCGGCTGGACCTGGTGCTGTTCGACCCGGACGACGAGCGCTGTGCTGAGTTCCACTACCCCGAGCTCACTGCGGTAATCACACACACACACACACACACACACACCACATCCGTCTGCGTGCTGCCATGACCCTTCATCATCATCATCATCATCCTCACCCTGTGTTCTCTGTCCCACTTTAAAGGTCCGGTGTGATGAGTCCGTGCGCGCGCTGCTGGAGGCGGAGGAGGAGGAGGGGCTTCAGGTCCACAAGAAATCAGTGAGTTTAAAATAATAATATTAAATAAAATTTCCTAAAACTTTTACACCAAACATTGGGGAAATGCTCCCCCCCCCCCCAGGAAAGTCACGTGGGTTATCCAGCCGTCAAACACGTCACCTTGTAGACTTTACCACGTGTAGTGTTTGTTCTTTACACGTGATTTAGTTCATTTCCAAGTCCTTTATTTTAGATATGTTTGTTTATTTTTTGTAAATTTTAAATTCAATTTGTCTTTTTCTTAATTGTTACTCAATTTATAATTTTTATCATTTCTTAGCATTCATTTATTTTCACATTTTTGCTCTATTTATTTATTTATTTATTTATTTATTTATTTATCTGTCCTTCTCTCTGTCCATCTCCCTATTAGTTTCTCTGCCTGTCTTTATATCTCTGTCTGTGAATTTTTCGTATTTTCTATTAAACTTTTAGTCTGTTTGTCTTCAACATCAGCACTATAATGTTATAAAGACTGTGATGTCATCGCCTGGCTATAATGGTGTTGAAGTCTCATAATGCAGGTTTCCATGTGCCAGGGCTTCCTTGTTCTTCTAAGGATTATTATTAGTGCTGATGTCATAGTGTTTGGGCCCAATGTCATCATACTGTGTGCGCCAGGCCCCCCTTGTTCTTCTAAGGATCGTTAGGCACTATGACATCGCACGATGATGTCACGGCTATTACCGTAGTGTGTGAAGGGCCCTCTTGTTCTAAAAAAAATATTTTTTCCAGCACCTGGGGCTTTTGGGGGTCTTAACATGCTCAAAATGTCATAAAAATCAGCACACAGGTTGGAATCTGCTGCCAATAAGATGCCTGAGCATCACATTGAGTGACATCACATTTAGTGACATCAGCATCCGTGGCTTTTTGGAGGTCTTAACATGCTCAAAAGTCACATGGGTTGTATGTTGACTGAGTGGGCGGTGATGGTTTTTCGAAGGTCGACGATGGTGCAGGTGCTTGGGCCCACTTATTATTGCTTGCAATTATATTTATTTATTTATCTCTGTATCAATCTGTATATATCCCTCTATGAATCTGTTTTTTTCTGTTAATCTTTCTTTATATCCATCTCTCCCTATTAATTAATCTATGAATTTCTGTATTTATTTCTGTCTCTACTGTATATCTCTCTATGAATTGGTTTCTCTTTGTTTATCCAGCAGTCAGTCTATTTGTCTCTGTCTTTCTGTCTCCAAATTATCAATTATTTTCTGTCTTTATATCTCTATAAATCTCTCTGTTAATCCAACTATTCACCTCTCTCTACTATACTAAGACTTTTCTGTCTTTATCTGTTTGTCTTTCTTTCTATTTACCTGTCTGTCTTTGTCTGTGTGTCTGTATTTCTCTCCATCTCCCTGTCTGCCTGAGTCACTGGTGCACTCACACATCACCTTATAAACATGTGTCGTAAACATCGTAAATACTTTCGACAAATTCACTAATCAGAAAGTTGTTGTTTCTGGATGATGTCATTGTTCTACTTATGAATTTATAGTGTAACTGTGGCAGGGACGCACAACGGCGCCCCCTGTCTGTGGACACATGGCACCTACAACAGAATCCTGTAATTCCTCCATGATGGACGGTTTATAAGAGAGAACTTGTATCTAAACTCTGTGTCTGTTGGTTTTCAGGGCGGAGCTCCTGGACAGAGGAGAGACCGAGTGCAGGATTTGGTGGACATGGGCTACGGCTACGACGACGACGACTCCTTTATCGATAACTCGGAGGCTGTGAGTAGAAACACTCCAGAGTTTAGTTTATAATCAAACTGAAAGTCCTGAGATCCGAGTGTAGTGAAACATCTGTCCCCGTGTCCTTAATGAAAATTGTGCTTTCACAAAATTCTCTTTTTAAATGAGGAAAAAACGAGTATATACTGACTGCTGGAAATGCATGAGCACCGTCCTTTTAGTTCAAATTTATTTTTTATCTATTTTTTTTTTTTTTTGTCTGCCAATTTTGTTTTATTCCATTTTTTTATTTTAACCTTGTAAACCTTGAGCAACTGCTCATTGTTTTAAAGTGTTATATAAATGTTTGATTTGATTTGAAAGGCCGGGTTTTGCTCATTTCTAGCCATGTTTGTCCCCTTTGTGTAAAAGTACGATGAGCTGGTTCCCGCCTGTCTTACGACCAAGTACGGAGGCTTTTACATCAACATGGGGACTCTTCAGTTTCGCCAGGCCTCGGGGGACGAGAACGAGACTGATGACTTCGAGGAGGAAGTTAAGCCTAAGGTCTCTGGGTTCCTTATTCATTTTTGCTGATTTGGTTTGAATAAAGCTGTGGATTAATCTTAATTAATTTAGCTTAAACCTATTTATAAATGTTCTTTTGAAGAAACGAAAATTAAAAGAAGGAGGCATGGTGAAGATGAACAAGAAGAAGAGAAAAGAGGACGTTTGGTCTAAAGCAGAAAACATCAAACACAGGTTCCTGTAATTGTTTGAAAAATAAGATTTTCAAAATGATTGTCCAGTTTGTGTTTTTAGTGTTTAATTACAAAGCATGTAATTTTAATAGTTTAAAGCTCTTGTTTTTCTTAGTTTATTGAAGTTCTCCCAGGAGGGTTCTGAATCGTTTGGGATTTTTCTGCAGGATAGGCGCAGGCGATAAGAAGAAGGCGAGTAAGCAGCAGCAGAAACTCGATGGCATGTTGAGGAAATTCCACAAGGAGAAACTTCAGGAGCTCCAGCTGCTCAAGGCGAACAGGAAGGAATCACCTTCTGCAGCTCAGCATGACTCGAGCGAGCAGGGTTCAGCTGATGAACTTCACCAAGCAGTGGCAGAGCAGGATGAGATCCTGACTAACGATCAGAGCCAGAAGAACCAGGGAACTCTAGCTGAGACACTTCAGGCTTCACGTCCTGATGGTTTGTCTCCTGCACCAGAGAGGAGCCTACAGGAACTCGCACAGGTATTGTTAAGAGGCTTTAGCTGAGAGGATGGATCTGCAGAGCGATAAACACTTCAGGATAAATAATAATTTGCCAATCGAAGCGTAACTTGACCCCTTAACCAAGATGAAAAGCTGATCTCCAACGTCCTCTTTTAAACCCTTTCTTGTTGTTCCCTGTTCAGGATGATCAGCTGGCGGTTCTGATCTGGAGACTGGAGGAGACGGTGCTCCGGGTCATGCCCGAGCAGATTGACCGCTTCAACAGTCACTGCCAGGCTCACTCGGAAGCCAGAGCCGCAAAGTACGCTCCTGAAACCTTCCACCATGGACGCATTCGTGCGTGTGGAGAAATTCTAGAACTGGAATTCAGTTAGAGTGTTAGGAATCCTAGAGTTTCAGAACCGGTTCAGTTAAAAAGACTAGAACTATTACTACTATTTTTTTTTTTATTATTTGTTTTTGCAATTCTAGTTTAAGAGATTTGAGACCATCATCCAGGGGTTTGGAATCATTTGGAGTTAGTGTAAGCGAGTGTGATTTCTGTGTTTAGACTGGAAGCTGTGAAAGAAAAGCGAGTTGGAGAAGGATCTGATGAGGACGAGGACGACTCGAGCGGGAAACGAGTTTTTGGACCGCGTAAGAGATTCAGGTGGAACGAGGAGATCAGGTGATGCTAGATTGCGATTAAATGTTAAAATGATTTTAAATGCAGCGTTGCTGATGTGTGGAGATGTTTCTCCTCCAGGGAGTTGGTGTGTGATGTAGTGAAGCTGAAGATGAGTCGCTTTGAGCTGGAGGCTGCTGGTGATCAGAGTTTAGAGGACTATTTGAAGAGCTTTTTGGAGGCGAGTGTAAAGACGCTGTGGCCTAGAGGATGGATGCAGTCCAGGTGAAGCCTTGATCATGTTCTTCATCTGATCACGTCTCTCAGATTTACATCATCAGCTCTAAACCCTAGTGCTAAACATCTCTGTTCTTTAGGTTTACAAGTGAAATGTTTTTTAAACTGAATCACTATGGACACGTGTCCACCTGCTGATGAACATGTTTCTGAGGAATCCCTCAAGCTCCTCGTTCTTCAGATCTACAGCAGATGTTTTTATTTCTCTCCATTCCTCTAACACGTCTGTCCTTACAGGATCTTACTGATCGAGAGTCGGAGAGTTCACGCTCACGTCACGGGCGTAGTGTAAGTTACGAAGTACAAAAGCTAGCAATATGCTAAACAGAATTATCCGGAATAACCCTGTGCTGTTTGTCTGCAGGGCGAGGAAGAAGTCCATGACCGTCCCAAGATCTGAAAAGGTAAGTGTTGTAACGCGGCGTGGGTGTAACGTGCGGACGTGATCAATACCCTTTAAACTCTAATGGATCATCTTCAGTAAGAGCTCTTTCCTGGTCAGGGTCGCCGAGGAGCCGGAGTCTGTCCTGGGAACACTGGGAGCAAGGTGACACCACATGACCTCACATACACAGCCAGCGGTAACGTACAAATCCTCATGCAGCCTTTAGGTGCGTTCCAAACGGCCTGAAGTCCCCTGTGGAGTACACTTCACAGGGTGATCAGCCATGTTAAGGGAACTGCGAACGGTGTAGGGAACGAGTGAACAACAGGTCTTCACTTCACCGGAAAAGGGAATGAAACGCAGCCATTAACTCGAGCACAGGATCGGACCTGGAGCCCTTTAGAGGGTCGATGTGGTGCGCCAATTCGCCAAATGTTCTGCCTTTACACTTGACTAGCGTGTGAAGTTGTACTCAGATGCTCCTCATGAGGTATTAGTCTACTGTAGCCTAAAGATGCTCGAGAACACTTCCTTTAGCCTACAGCTGCACAAAGTCATCCAAAACGGGGCCTGTTTTATAATTCTGTAAATTACACTGTACAGTATCGGTTGTTTACGCTTGTGATCGGGTGCCAGGACTTATAAATCACGTGACTGCATCTCAGGGAAGGTAAATTTCTGGCTCAGCTTGAGTTTGTTTATTCTGTCTGTTTTCAGGAACACAATGTTACCTGTTGTCTCAACACTTCCCACTGTAAGAAGTCGTGCCAACAATATAATATTCATTCATTTAAGATTTATCTAGTTTGAGTTTTTACAGTGTACAAGACCGGGTAGTGTGAGCACAAAGACAGGAACAAGAGCGTTCCATCATTCACTTTCTGACCGATGATGATGATGATGATGGACTCTGTTGCTACAAATCGATCCCTCTCACTGTTCAACTTTATCTGATCCTTCCTTCCTTTTGTCTTCTCTCGTTCACAGTTTGAAGAAAGTGTAGATGTTCAGATGGGTCACGTGAACAAGGCACACACTGGAGTGAAGTGTATGTACCGCGCTTTCCCTCATCACGTCATGCTAAATTGCATTAATGAGACTGAGTTTGCATGAATGTCGACTCTTTCAGCCCAGAAGATTCCTCCCGGCGGTGGGGGCGTGTCCGTTCTGAAGTCACTTCCTGCTGGTGAAGGGAAACCCCAAATGGCCCCGGGTGTTGAGCGGGACGGCTACCTATGCAGCGCGCCCTTTAATCTGGCGGTGGTGAGCGTTTGAGATTTATTAAAATAAGATTTTCTGCTTTTTAAAATTCTGAAATGCGTTTTGGTGAAACTGACCAGCAGGGGGCAGCAGGATTGGAATTGCTTTATACAGTACATTTAGAAGTAAAAAATGTTTTTTTCTCTTTTTTTTTTTTTCTTCTTCTTTTTAAAGCTTTTAATAGCTAATTTATATATTTTAAGAATCTGTAGGCGCTAGCGATCAGGTGTAATCAAACGCCAAAATGTAAAAATGCCTGATTTTTCTCCAGGCAGCGATGGAGGGTTCATGTGGAGATCCAGATCTTCCCACTCCATCTCTCTCCCACCAGACGTCTCGTCCCAGCGCTCCGGAATCGGCAGTGCTCACGACCCTAACCCCCCAGCACGCTTTCCCCTTCCCCGCTCTTCCTGCTGGTCAAACCGAGATCTGCAAAACCTCTGTTCTCACCGGCGCAGCTCCTGGAACGTTCCAGTACGGTCTCTCACACGGTGAGTTCCTGCAACCTGAAACTACAATAAAAGAAAGCTCCGCCCACAGTGGACATGGTGAACTTTAATTACCTTACATTACCCACAATGCAGTTTGTCTCTGCCTAAAGACAGCGTGATGCGGCAGAGCTTTAGTGCTTACATGCTCTCTCACAGAAATAACACGAGCACCAAACAATAATAATAATAATATTAATAGTAGTAATAATAGTAATCATCAGGTCCTCAGTGACTCTGGTTATAAATATTTCAAAATAATCATATTTCATGTTTAATTGTGGAGATTTAAAGTCTGTGCACATTATTGCTTAAATATTTCTAATTTATGGCATATTTAATTTTTCTCCTGCAGACGGAAGTCAGATTCGCGCAGGAGGAGCGAACGCTCAGAGAAAACTGCAGTGAAGCAGAGGAACGGAAAAAGAACCTGCAGACCACGGCGCGAAGCTAAAGAGGAGAAATATTTATTTCTATTTAACACATTGAAACTAAAATCTAAAATGTAACACGTTTATTTATACAAAATTAATAAAGTCATCACACAGAATTGAGTTTAAATGAAATATTACTTGGTTTTGTGGTTTGAAAAGCTGTAATTAGACCTTTTGTTGTTTTGCTGATCATCTGAAATAAATCGTGTCTTCTTTGTTGCAAAGGAAATATTTTTTAGCCTGAATTCCAAATTGTTAAAAAAAAAAAATTTTAAAAACCCTCTCACTCACCCTGACTGTGTGATCTGTTACTTTCTGAAGAAAAATCTTTCATCGCTGCTGGAGCTTCCAGACGAAGGACGAGGAAGTGTGAAGGACTTCAGGGAACTTGGAGAATAAAAGCTGTGTGTGTGTGTGTGTGTGTGTGTGCATTCACATGTAATTATTCTGGCTAAATTTTGAGATTTGCACACGACAGATCTGGTCACTTTCGCTGTATGTCCTCACTCGGACGCCTTAAACCCTGGCATTAGAATTGGCTATTGATGGTCTGGAGACAAATTCTTGATGCGCGATGTCGAAAAAGGCGAGCGTGCACTCTTCCACTGTGAAGACTGTCACTTCGTGTCAGGGTCGTACCCGTACAACCCAAGTTAGGTCACCGGTAACGATCCTCGACATGAAGGACGGGTCATCCACGACTCACTGACGGAGATCTTGGCAGACTTGATGTTCTTTTTGTTTTTAAGTCAGCAGTCTGGGGACGAACTCAACATGTTCACATCCCACGTGAGGATCGCCTGGACTGTTCAGACACACAGACAGCATCTTGGCAGCAATGTTGTAGATTGTTCTCTGACGATCATCATGCAAGTTCCTGAAAGGTTTTGGAGGTTGACTCACTGCAGCATCCAGTTTCACACAGAATTTCATCTTCTCTCTTTGTTCTAACTTGCTGTCCATGATGAAATAGCAGACGTGGTAATGCGCGTGGTCAGAATAGCAGCAGTCTCACAGCTCCTGATGTACACAGGATGTCTTTTGGCACACTGACTTATGAAGGTCGGGGCTCCCTGTGACTGTGTGCAGCCTGGTGCTGCCATCTGTTGATGTGTGTTACAAATCTAGCCTCCAAACTTTGATAACCCCTCGTATAAATATGTTTAATAAGAAATTAAAATGCTTTATAGCGTGTGCTGTGTTTAAAAGGTACGGAGGCCTGTAAGTGCTAAATGGTTTAATAAACTGATCAGAAAACAGCGAAACAAAATCAATCTAAACAGCATCATGTATGTCTTGGTTGTGATGTTTGGTTTTCATCATGTTCCTTGATTAAGCTTTCTGGTTTACTTCTTAAACTTGTTTTTCCCACTATTGTGAATTTTTATGTTTTGTCATAGTATAATTGATGTGCTGCAGGGTTTTTTGTTACTCTGGTTTTTGTTTGATTGATTTGACTGATTGCTCTGCAGGCACATTTTGGCCTTGTTTGAAGTGTTAGAATTTAATCCAGATCAAGGGTGACATTCTGAGACACCTGAACACCAGCACTAAAGACCTGTGTCCTAAAAACAAATTCTGAACTGAGTTGAATTTTCCCAGCTGTGATTTTGCAAATGTTAAAAAATCTGATTAGTGCTGGGGCGGCACGTTGGTGTAGTGGTTAGAACTGTCGCCTTGCACCTCCAGGGTCCGAGTTCGATTCCCGGCCAGACTCGATTCCCGTCTCTGTGTGTATGGAGTTTGCATGTTCTCCCCGTGTTTGGTGGGTTTCCTCCGGTTTCCTCCCACAGTCCAAAGATATGCAAGTTAGGCTAATTGGCGTTCCCAAATTCCCCGTAGTGTGTGAATGGGTGTGTGAGTGTGTGTGTGCCCTGCGGTGGATTCGCACCCTGTCCAGGGTGTACCCTGCCTCGTGCCCCAAGTCTCCTGGGATAGGCTCCAGGTCCCGCACCATCACCACTGGAGACCCCCAAGGGGTGTGTTCTCTCCCCACTGCTCTGCTCCCTCTACACCCACAACTGCACCTCTACAGACCCCTGTGTCAAGCTACTGGAATTTGCAATGACACAACAATCATCAGCCTCATCCAGAATCTCAAAGCTGACTGTCTGGTGCAGTTGAATACAATGTTGTATTTCCTTCCCCAGCTGAAGAAGTTCAACCTGCCACAGGAGCTCCTCACACAGTTCTACTCAAATCTGTCCTGTGCACTTCAGTAACTGTCTGGTTTGGCTTGTTTTTTTTCTCCCAGGCAGTCTACCTCATGGACAGTTGAATGTTCTCCTCATAGTGCAATAAAAATGTGTGCAATATTATGTGCAATACCACTGATATTTATTTGACCAAAACAAATTCCTTGTACGTGCAGTCGTACTTGGCAATAAAGTTCATTCTGATGTATTTTATTCCATCATTCCATTCTATTCTGACAGTCGCTACGTTAATAATGCTTTATAACACATAATAAGGGATACCTTGCCTTCGCTCGTGCTCCTGAGAGAACTCGGTGACGACATTAGATTTTATTTATCACGTTATGACTCTTAATAATCATTACAGCGGCGTCATAATGAACAGCTGCATGTGTGTTAGTCATAAGGTTTATGAGCTCCTTCTGAGATGTTACTTTATAAATGTGTGAGGATTAACACAGAGGTTGAGGAACACACACACACACACACACACACACACACACACAGAGGGATTTACAGCCATGTTCCTGCGCTGGTGTTTATCAGAGTTACAGAGTGTGAGGTTTCACTGCGCAGGCCTCGGGCTGAGATTTCACTGGAAAACACAGAGAACTCTTTACATCTCTTTTACATCAGGGATGGACAGGCAAATCCCAGCCCCGCCCATTTCTCAACACACACACACACACACACACACACACACGGGTACAAAGCCGAATAATTTGAGTAACAAAACAGGTCTAAGTCTTCTACAATCAGAGAACACCAGGGTAAATCGCCCCTACACTCTCACACACACTCACACACTCTCACACACACACACTCACACACACTCACACTCTCTACAGGAGCGGAATTACAATAACAAGATCTTTTATCATCACTGATAATCTCCTAATCTCATCACATCGAGGTAAGAATCATCACTCACTTATACTTACATATAATGCTAAAGTCTGCTGGGGGGCGTATTTGGGTAGAGGGGGAGGGGGGTGTTCAGATTTAATGTTTATATTATACACACATCTAAAACATGAGTTTCAGCTCCTAAGAGTAGTTCAGATTAATCAACTATACTCAATGACTTATTCAGACTATTAAAGAAACACGTAGAGTTCAAGGTTAAAGGATCGTTTAACATAAAAAAATATGTCTTAAAAAACTGAATTATTATATACAAACACTCAGACTTCTGCAAATAAAAAAACCCTTACACAGGAAAAAATAATCTTAGTTAAAACTTTGTTTGCGGGTGCATGCAACATCAAATATTTAAGCTAATTATTTTTTTATCATGTTATTGAATATATTGCATAAACATATTCAGATTATTATTTAACAATTATTTTAAAAGTTTTTTCAAATATTCATTATAACTATGATGTAGAAGTGTGTGTGTGTGTGTGTGTGTGTGTGAAAGAGAGAGAGAGAGAGTTGATGTAGAAGTGTGTGTGT
>JAOTRS010000027.1:293843-304150 GCA_028565755.1 Dinotopterus cunningtoni
AACCCCAAAGGAATCGCCCTGGACCCTACCATGGGGTACACACACACACACACACACACACACACACACACACACACGGTTAGAGTTGTGTAGTAGGGGATAAAATTTATCATGTGTACATTATCATGTGTTGCAGAGGGCTAACCAAACAGTCATGACTCGTTAAAACAAAACTATGACCATCCTGTAAAGTCTTCTTCCTTTAAGTCATATTGGACTTAACACATCTATACTGTATTTATTAGTAAACTGGTGAGAGTTTGTGTCATCCATGTAGCAGCAGAAGCTAATCCCTTGTTTCTGAAGAACTCTACATCTCCTAGATTTGTCAAACACCAAATTCTATGTTTGTAGGAATTAGTTACTTAGAGAACAGTCAGTCTGAAAGAAGGTGTTCTCTTAACATTATGCGTAGATCATCTACTAGTTTAACCAGCACTGATATGCATAGATCATCTACTAGTTTACCCAGCACTAATATGCATAGATCATCTACTAGTTTAACCAGCATCAATATATATAGATCATCTACTAGTTTAATCAGCACTAATATATATAGATCATCTACTAGTTTAACCTGCACTAATATGCGTAGATCATCTACTAGTTTAACCAGCACTGATATGCGTAGATCATCTACTAGTTTAACCAGCACTAATATATATAGATCATCTACTAGTTAAATTAGACTTTCTATGGATCAGAAAGTCCCAGGTTCAAACCTCAGCATCACCAAGTTGCCACTGTTGGGCACTTGAGCAAGGCACTTAACCCTCAACTGCTCAGATGTAAAAAAAAAAAAAAGAAAAAAAGGAGATAAAAATATAAGTCGCTCTGGATAAGGGCGTCTGCCAAATGCTCAAATGTACTAGTTTAACCAGCACTAATATACATGGGTCATCTACTAGTTAAAGCAGCGCTTATATACGTAGATCATCTACAAGTTTAACCAACACTGTCTCTAACAAGGACTAAGCCCTGATAGAAAGATTTCATGTTTATAAAGTTGTGCTCTCAGAGGTTTAGTAGTGGTCTGTAGTTTGACACCCGATAAGGGTCACATGCAGCTTTTCTAATTATAAACTGCTATTGAAATGATTTATAGCTAAAAAAAATAATTATTTCTCATCTGTAGGTTTTAGTATTTCTGTGAGAACATGTAAGTGAGCTCAGTAACAGTCTAACTCCTCTATGATGGGTAACGTTGTAACCTGAGCAGGCTGGTTAACACACTAACCCTAATCTCTTTCTCTCTCTGTCTATCTCTCAGTGTGAAGGAGGGAGCTCTGTCACTCTCCCTGAGTCACTGCTCTTCGTCTCCACACTCGATGGGAGTCTGCACGCCGTGAGCAAACAAACTGGCGACATCAAATGGACTCTGAAGGAAGGTGTGTGTCTGTGTGTTTTGATGTAATTTTTCATGCACACACTTACCTGAAGGGTACAGTTTAAAAAATATCTCATGAGCAAGAGTGCGGCTTTAGTGAATACCAGCATGGCTGTGATTGGGCTTTAGACACAAGGAGTGGTTAATCACAGGTAAGTATAGTTAAGTATAGTTAATGTCAGGTAAGCAAACTTAATCACAGGTAATTACAGGTGATCATGGGTGGTCGCAGGTGATTATAGGTAATCACAGGTAAGCAGAGTTAATCGCAGGTGATCACAGGTAAGCACAGTTGATCGCAGGTAATCACAGTTAATTGCGGGTATTCACAGGTAATCACAGTTAAGTATAGTTAATGTCAGGCAATCACAGTCAATCACAGTTAATTACAGGTGATCACAGGTAATCACAGTTGAACGCTTGTGATCACAATTGATGGCAGGTGATCACAGTGAATCACGGGTAATCACATTTAGGTATAGCTAATGTCAGGTAACCACAGTTAATCACAGGTAATCACAGTTGATCACAGTCAATCACAGTTAATTGCAGGTGATCACGGGTAAGCACAGTTAATCACACGTGATCACAGATAATAACCGTTAAGTATAGTTAATGTAGTTAAGCACAGTTAATGTCAGGTAATCACAGTTAATCACATGTGATCACAGGTAAGCACAGGCAATTGCAGGTTATCATATTTAATCGCAGGTGATTACAGTTAATTGCAGGTGATTACAGTTCATTGCAGGTGATCACAGTCAATCACAGTTAATCGCAGGTGAGCACAGCTATTCAGGAGTTGGAGTGAGATGTTTTTATAGAAGCTTTTACACATCAGTTTTATAAACAAGAAATTAATATAGAGTGATTAGAGTGATTGACATATATATATATTTACGAAGAACCCGTAGAAGGATAGGGTATTGAATGTTGCCCTGGTAACATACAGACTGACTGACAGTAAATGCATTAACAGTGTCAGTGTAATTAATTGTTAAAGCAGGAAATTACCTAATTTTGTTTTCATTTCTTTACCAGATCCAATCATCCAAGTTCCAGTTTATCTGCAAGAGTAAGTTTGTGTGTGTGTGTGTGTGTGTGTGTGTGTGTGTGTGTGTTGTCTTACTCCTCACCTGTCTAACTCTCTCTGTAATGGACTGATCATCAGGAATGTGAGATATTGTGCAGTGCAGCATGAAGGCAGATGTCTTTTAACATGTTTGATGCCCTCATCAAACGACACACATTTTATTTATTTATTTATTTATTGCACCAGTTGAATGTGACTGCGTTCACACTAGCAGGTATGTGACATGAGAAGGTGAAACCATGGTTACGTTTCCTTCCATGTTTCTGCGTCACACAGTAAATGTGAACTGACCACAGGTAGGAAATAAAGTTTGTCAGAGACAATAAGAAACCGTGGAGACGTTCAGCACTAGTGACTTTTTGCATGACATAAAAAGGGACATCATGACGTCTGTCAGCCATGGTCCCGCCCACTTCAGGATATCAAGATGGGATTCCAGTGACAAAACCCACATTCAAACCCAGAAACACTTTCAGCAAGAACACACATCTGGTAACGTTATATCATCTGGTAATGTGACGTAACGCTAAGTCGTTCGAATCGCCTCTGAACCGTCTTTTTTCATTCGTGGCTAACGCAAGCTACAACGCTAGCAAGGCTGAATCCCAAATCCCTCTCTAACCCCTAATCAAGGGCACTACTTGGTGTGTGGAACAAGGGATTGTACACCCTACATAGCACACTAGCTTTCCATTTAACACTATTTGGGATTCAATCACAGAACAGTAAGTTAGCTATTAATTAGAAAACGTTAGCATTAACGCAACTTATAATAATATAATAATAATAATATTATTAATAATGATAATATAATTTCTCATAATTAAAAATTAAGTAGTTTATTGACTAATTAGTGATGACTGCAAAAGGTGAACAGTTTGATTTGATGTATCATTTGAGTCAGTTGTTTGAGATTCACCACTTTAGAGCGTTCTACCTAATTTAGGAGATGATTGATATCTCGTCACGTTGTCGCCAGTGTGAACGGAGCGTGACGCTTTATATTAGTACCAGATTCCTATCCAGTGTTACTCTTATCCCCCTCACTGATCCTTCCTAAAGTCTGTGATCTGTCTGTCTGTCTCCAGACCAGGATTCCTCCCAGACCCTAATGACGGCAGCCTGTACGTGTTAGGAGACAAACACAAGCAGGGTCTGATGGTGAGTGTCCTCACTGCTTCTGTGTCATTGCGTGTGTGTGTGTGTGTGTGTGTGTGTGTGTTGATTATGTTTGTGTGTTGTAAGAGTTTTCTGCTTCCTGTGTTTGCAGAAACTTCCCTTCACTATACCAGAGCTGGTTCAGTCGTCTCCCTGCAGGAGCTCAGACGGCATCCTGTACACAGGTGAGCTCCTGAGTCGGAATCTGTCAGCTCTCACACACACACACATACACACACACACACACACAAACACACAGTGGCCCTGCTGAGCTTCACACAGTTTTAACACCGCTACTGTAACTTCTCAGCAAAGTAAACCTGCGTATCAACTCAGAATGATTGACAGCTGCTGTGGGTCTGATCTTAACTGATTCTCTCTGGAAGACCCGCCCTCTTCCTTCATTCCCGCCTCTACAAATTACGTACAATATATTTTCCTTTGCACATCGGTTGTATTGACCCTTAGTGTTTGTTCATCACTTTACATTATGTTTACTCACACATCACCACTTCAGAGATCTCCTCATGAATGACTCATTACATTCCCGTTAAACCACACGCTTTGTTTTGAAGAGGGAAGGACTTAACAAGAAGAAGGAAGCGTCTAAAGAAATTCTCTCTTTGAAAATAACACAAAGGATTAACAGTCTCTTTTCAAGAGGTGAAAAATAAAACCGTTCTCAAGCCAAGTGTTAACATTTTATTTTTGAGAGAGTAGTAAATCTGAAACGAATCATGTCGTGATGAGTCAAATTATATGACACTAGATCAGTATATATTCTGATTGTATTGATTCATAACCGTGACTGAATCTAGTCAGTAGTGGAGAGGGTATTGTGATGGACCTGTGCTGAATCCCATCAGTACTGAATTAAACTGCATCTAATTGTATTAATGCTAAATCAGACTGAATCAAATTATTTGGATCAGTACTGAATAAAAGTGTCTTGGTGCTAAGTCAAAACAAATCAGATCAGATCAGTAGTGAACTGAATTGTAAGATATCGAATCATATCTGTGCTGAATCATATTGAATCAAACTGGATGAATAGTGAGCTGAATTGTGTTGAATCATATGACATAGGAATCAATTTGATTCATGTTCGCTAAAGAGAGAACTGAAGTGTATCGAATCATATCAGTGACGAATCAAATTGAATTATAGTGAACTGAAGTCTATTGAATCTGATTTCATCTTTTCTGAATCTGTGCTGTGTTGAAGCGTACTGACGCTTATTGGTGCTGAATCAAATCAGTCATGAACTCTGAAGTGTATTGAATTCTATCAGAGTCATTATTTTTGTGTGTGCGTGTGTGTGTGTGCGTGCAGGTAAAAAACAGGACATGTGGTTTGTAGTGGATCCTCACACGGGTGAGAAACAGACGAGTTTAAGCACGGCGTCCTCCGATTCCATCTGTCCGTCGGCTCCTCTCCTTTACATCGGACGCACAGGTCAGTACTCGGACATCTTCATCTGAAGTGAGAGAGTGAGGTGAGTGTCTCTCCCTCGCTCCCTTCCTTACATCTCGTGATTGTAATAAAAGTAATAATAGTGATAATAATAATAATAATAATAATAAACACACAGAGGTTATTAGAGGGAACGTATCGTGTTTGTTTTTGTCGATGGTTAAATCCTGTGATGTTTATATGATTGTATTTAGAGTACATGATCACGATGTTCGACACGAAGACCCAGGAGCTGCGCTGGAACGCCACCTATAACGATTACTCAGCTCCTCTCTACGACGACCAGAAATATGACTACAGTCAGTTCACACAGTGCACACGTGTTAAAGACGTCTCTTTATAAGTGTGTTGTTTTTAATCTGTCTGTGTGTGTGTGTCCTGGCGCAGAGATGTCCCACTTTGCCTCGAGCAGCGACGGCCTGGTGGTGACGGTGGACCGCGACTCGGGCGACATGCTCTGGATGCAGAAGTTCGAGTCCCCCGTGGCGGGGGTGTACCTGTGGATTCAGGACAGGCTGCAGCGCGTGCCTCACCTCACCGTCGCCACGGAAACGCTGCGCTATCTCACCTTCATGGCGCAAAACAGTCACTTGCACACAATGAGGTGGACCTACCAGTTTACCCAGGAGCACCAGAGCACCACCAAAACCCAGCTTGTGTAAGAGATCAGCCTGTTCTGTTCAGTTCTGGATTCTGATTGGTCAGAGTGTGTCACATGACGAGCTGCACTTATTAACTTTGAGAGAGAGAGCAAGAGAGTGACTGCTTAAACATGAAGTTATAAACCGTAAGTCGTGTTGAACCGTGTGTCTTTTCTCTCCAGTCCCTCTCTGTACGTAGGGAAGATGGACTCTCACCTGTACGCCTCCACCTCTCTCGTCCATGAAGGAGTTCCTGTAGTGGTAAGCTCCGCCCTCATCTGTTCTCATTCTTTACACAGTCACCTCTGACCTCTGACCTGTGATCATGTCCCCCCCCAGCCTCACAGCCTCACACTGGCACGTATCGAGGGGCCGACTACAGCGGGCGTGACGGTGGGGAATGGGCGGGGCGAGTGTGAGATCACGCCCAGTACTGATGTCAAGATCCCACCGGGAAGCACCAACCCGCTGCAGAACCAGTGGCTACTGATAGGTACACACACACACACACACACACACACACACACAGAGGTGTATCTTAGTAAATTAGAATATTATTGAAAAGTTGATTTATTTCAGTAATTTTTTTAGTAGATAGTTAAAAATCTGTTTTTTTTATCGGTCTTAAGTAATATTCTAATTTTCTGAGATTTATTAGAATTTTGGGTTTTCATTAGCTGTAAGTCATAATCATTAAACTTAAAAGAAATAAACACTTTAGATATATCTGTGTGTGTCTGTGTGTAATGAATCTATATAATATTATCAACTTTTTCATGATATTCTAATTTAATGAGATGTACCTGTACACAACAACACAACTTCTAATGGAATTAACGCCTCTCATTATGACTGATTAAGGGTAAATCACCTTCATAAGTTTCACATCATACTCCCCCTAGTGGTTGCACAATCCAGTTTCACTCTTGTGTTTATTTTCCTTCCAAACTTCCTGGTGTGTGTGTGTGTGTGTGTGTTGGTGTAACAGTCTCCTGACACAGGTTCCAGCTCCTCTACAGATGTTCTCTCCTGTGAAATCTAACTCCTCCACTAGGGGCATCATTTCTCTGTCACATCACACACACTGTGGACTTAAATCATGAGCTGTTGATTTTTTTAACAATTTCATTTTGTGTGAAAATCAGGCCTGATTTATGTGGCTGGTCCGGGAAACCCTAATCCTAACCGGTCCACTTAGTCTCCCCTTTTGTAGAGGTCATTAGGTCACTTCTGCACTCAGGTGTGTCCACGAACTGCATCATCAATTTATTTATTTCATAAGAGATTAATTTGTGTGTGTGTCTGTGTGTGTAGGCCATCATGAAGTTCCCCCTGTGGCCCACACCACCATGCTGAGGGGGTTCCCAGAGAACCTGCAGCGCTCCGGTGACGTCATCCATCCTCGAGGCTCGGGTTCGGCGTATCGACCCGGAGCTCACCCTGTGAGTAAAACCGGTTTTCCAGAAAATACAAATAAAATCTGAGAGCGTATCACATCTTCGTCTTCTGCTTTGTTTGAATTGGTGCAATACTGCCACCTACTGGAGCAGAACATGAACAAGACGTGACATTTAAACGATCACCATCACACGTTACACAGCAGTGTTTTCAGTGTTGATTAAACACCCTTAGTAGTTTATAATACTTTAAAACAGGTAAAAAACAGCTGCTAGAGTGTTGTGAAGTCTCCTTACACACAGCTGTTTGGATGTCCTGTGTGTAGATGCCTCCAGTCACACGTGAAAATTCGTCCCCCACGTTTCCGGACTCTTTGACCTCCGACCCTGTGACCTCATTCCTGGTGACGCTGCTGCTTGCCACGCTGCTTGTCTTCTTGTTCACCTACAAGCGGGTAGGAGTCTTTGTGTGTGTGTGTGTGTGTGTGTGTGTGTAGAGTATGACTGGAGTGTGGACGCCTTCACCATGTTTGTGTGTGCAGGTCAAAAAACCCCAGACGAGACCCGAGGAGGAGGCGGCAGGTTCCAGACCCGTGATAGACCACAGCAGTCAGACGAGTCAGGTTTTGTCCACAGGAAATGACATCACCTTGTCGTCAGATTACAGCAACCAGTCGGACCGCAGCAGTTCGGTCTCGTCCAATCAAACCCGGCCCCGCTCCGGCACTCAGGACTCCGCCTCTGTGGCGACGTTGAACTTTTTCAGAGAGTCAGAGGGTGAGGATCGGTCGCTCAGCCTCCCGTTTAATGTTCAGAAGTGCAAGAGGAAGTGTGTGTGCTGTTTTTATTTCACACTGTATGAGAACAGAAGATGATTTAAATATGGGGTTTATAAATATTTCAGATCCGCAGCCTGATGTGGTGGAAGTGGGCAAAATCTCCTTCAGCCCAAGTGAAGTGCTGGGACACGGGACAGGGGGGACCTTCGTCTTCAGGTGAGTGCCGTTGAATTCTCAACTCTGATTGGTCACATGGTGCAACTGCGGTTTTTATATTGTGTGTGTGTGTGTGAAGAGGTCAGTTTGACGGGCGTCACGTAGCAGTGAAGCGCATCCTGCCCGAGTGTGTGGAGTTTGCCGAGCGCGAGGTTCAGCTGCTGCGCGAATCAGACGAGCATCCCAACGTCATCCGCTACTTCTGCACCGAGCGCGACCGCCAGTTCATCTACATCGCCATCGAGCTCTGCGCCGCCACCTTACAGCAGGTCTGTGTGTGTGCATGCTAAAACCTGAACTCATCTTATTATTATAAGCAAGTGGACCTAGACCTAATGTGCAGGATAAAGCGTGCATAAGTATTCACCCCCCACACTTTCTCCACACTGTCATGATTCCACACTAAATACTCCATCCTACTGAAATGGTGAGATAAAAGCAACACAGCTAGAAAATAAAAATTTAAAACACAGGTTGTGATCAAAGCAAAGTTCCGGAGCAGTGTGAGTCTGTGGTATTGAAAATAATATCCTGTGAGCCTGTAAATCTATTCGTAATAATACAATAAGCCACCAAGTAAGCGACAGTTATCCTCACCAGCATGCTCAACATGTCACTCATTGAGATGTATAATCAGGCTAAAATCCATTCCACAGGGGGGTGAATACTTATGCACAGCACTGTATATGTATATATTTAATGAATTTAAGAATGATTAAAGTCTGGCTCTTGTGCGGTTGTCTGTAGTACGTGGAGGACTCGAGCGGCCCGTACACCAGCCTGGACGCCGTGACTCTGCTGGAGCAGACCATGTGTGGACTCAACCACCTTCACTCGCTCAACATCGGTCAGTCTCCGTCGCCATGGCGACCGCATCTCTTTCGTCAGGATCCAGCTGAAGGATTTTGGAGATATTGGAGATTAAACTGTTTTTTTAAACTTTATCAGTTCACAGAGACTTGAAGCCTCGCAACATCCTTCTCTCGACCCCGGGAGCGCTCGGCCGGGTGCGAGCCGTCATCTCAGATTTCGGCCTTTGCAAGAAGCTTCCAGATGGCCGGCACAGCTTCAGCCTGCGCTCGGGAATCCCAGGAACGGAAGGATGGATCGCTCCGGAATTACTCAACGGGGACGAGAAGGGAAACCCTGTATGATAATAATAATAATAATAATAATAATAATAAGCTTAAGGGTGTAGGAACTCTGCAATCTGATTGGTCAGGAGGCTGTGATTCATTAACTTTAGCTCTGTTTGTTTATTATTTATTATTAAGAGTTTAAAAAAATGTATAGATCCTTAGAAATTCCTAGAAAGCTATGTTATAAGAGTGATAAAACACATAGATGTGGTGAATAATTAACTCGGACATGACAACAGTGACTTCACACCACACTGTCACTGATTATTTCCCCATAACTACACTACAAAATATGCTATATCTTATGTGTACAGTGAAGATGGAGGAAATAATACTTTGTTATTATTAACCTTTTTCTTTCTGTGTGTGTGTGTGTGTGTGTGTGTGTGTGTGTGTGTGTGTGTGTAGACGAGTGCGGTGGACGTGTTCTCAGCAGGCTGTTTGTTTTATTACGTGGTATCCGGAGGACAGCATCCGTTTGGAGACACGCTGCGGCGTCAGGCTAACATCCTCTCCGGAGTGTACAGTCTGGAGAACTTCATGGAGGATATACACGGTGTGTGTGTGTGTGTGTGAGAGAGAGAGAGAGAGAGAGAGAACACCAATCAGGTATAAATTATTAAGCCTGTTAATGGTGTTCAGATTTAGCCACACCCACAAAACAGCACAGAGCTGGCTAAATGGTGCAAGAGCGCCCCCTAAGTACAACTTAGATATCAATGCTTATATCATTGTACAGGGTGTCATTATTTTTGGTTCACCCGAACAGGTTGTCTTATGCGTCCTAATTTCTGAAACTGTTCAAACTGACAGAATTTAACTTTAACTGAATCTTTAAATTAAATTAAACGAGCGATGTGTAGCTGTGTTTAAACACAGAGCAGCTCCAGCGCCAAATATGGAGCGATATCCCGGACAATATTCAAATGGAATTGCAAATTACATTCGCAATTGCGTTTCCCATATGTGGACGCACAAAGTGTGCCATAATTCAAATGCAATTGCAAACTTTGCATTACCGTTT
>JAOTRS010000027.1:327248-341183 GCA_028565755.1 Dinotopterus cunningtoni
TTACCTTCTGTTTTCCTTTTCATATTTATTTTTCTATTTCATAGTCTTTTATTTTAAGGTCACGGGCAGTTGTCTAAGGCATTTCACTGCATATCGTACTGTGTATGACTGTGTATGTGACAAATAAAATTTGAATTTGAATTTGAATTTATAGGCATCGCTGACATTCCTCTCACCTGGTTCACTTCATACCTCTCTGACTCTACACATTGTGTTCCGTTAAAGAAATTTCATTCTCAGCCTTTTCCCGTCAGCTGTGGTGTTCCCCAAGGCTCTGTCCTTGGGCCCCATCTGTTCCTCATCTATCTTTTCCCACTTTGTTACAATCTTGGTTATCTTTAGAAAATTCAGTCAACATTTTTATTGTTCTGCAGATGATGCACAACTTTATATCTCCACAAAACCTGACACTGATCTTCCACCCTCCTGTCTCAACAACTGCTTAAATGAAACAAACGCTTGGTTTTCTTGTAACTTTCTCAAAATTAACAGCAATAAGATGAAGGTTCTCCTCATAGGATCAAAATCCACTCTATCCGAGTCCAACAGTTTCTCACTCTGCATTGATGATTCATCAGTTTCTCCTCAGGTCAAAAACCTGGGGCTCATTCTTAATAGCACTCTGACCTTCGAGTCCCATATAAACAATGTCTGTAGATCATGTTAACATTTCTTGTCCCAGCCCTGTTCCTCACCCCACACACTGCTGCCACACACACACACACACACACACACACACACTGGTCACCTTCCGTATCGATTACTGTAATTCACTTCTAACTGCTCAACCACAAAGTGTCCTCCATAAACTTCAACTTATCCAGAACTCTGCTGCCGTATCATAACCCGAATACCCATAATGCACCACATCACCCCCGTCTGTTCACTGACGCCCTATCAAACACCTTGTAGAGTTTAGAATTCTCCTCCTTACTGTCTCCTAAGTGTCTAATAATCTCACTCATGCACTCTTAAAACAGAAGTGGGTATGTCACATGATGTAAGGCTGCACTCAAATCTCCATGTGACTTTAAGGTGCTAATTCTGATAAGTGTTGTATCTAATATCGCTTTACTCTTATTTATTTATTGCTTGCTTGAATTTTGGACAGTGACTTTAGGTGACTAGAAAGGTGCCAATATAAAAGAAATTCATTATTATTATTCTTATTAGTAGTATTGTTGTTAATATTAATATTATTATAATTAGTGATGATGGTAGATATTTTTAAGGTGTTCCACAAGTATGTGCACTCGGCCCCGCTCCTGTTTTTAAACTATAATGGCGCTACAAAGACCAAAGACCCATCATGCTCTTGTAAAGCACAGAATAGCAGGAGCACCAAGACAGATGTTCACAGATGTTTACAGATTTCCGTTCCTACCTTTAGTCAGGGCTTAGGGAAGAACCCTTCTCCTGCCCCTTGGCCTGTTTCCAGATGTTCTCACAGGGCGTATTTCTCTCTTTCTTACACACACACACACTTGCACAGACATGATTCCAGATGTGTTACAACTTCCAGCACATGGTGTTAATGTACTTTAGAGCCTGCATTTGTGTGTGTGTGTGTGTGTTTGCATGTCATGTTTATCTTTCGCATGCATGTGTGTGTGTGTGCTTGCTGGAGGGAGCATCTGGAATTAATGTGAGTTGTTTAGACTTTTGCTGACTTGGCGTGTTTCATAACCTGAGGCAGGTTTGGTTAACGACTTTAACAACTGCACAGTGATGTCTGCAGAACCGCTAACGAGCTTGAATAAAACCTCCACACACACACACACACTTCTCTATTCTACTGCCAGCATTGTAAGGAGCTTTTGAAACAGGAACTGAAGCATCACTGGTTTGAGACTTGAGCACTGAAACCATTAGATTAAAACCAGATGTTATAATTAAGCTCAGTTTCATGATCGTGTACAGTGTTTGTAAGAGACATTATTCAGCGCTGGGTCTCTCTCATGTGTGTGTGTGTGTGGTTAGGGTTTAATGTTGAACTTTCCGATGTAACTGCTGAGATAAGAGCTGATCAGAAGTTAGGTGAGAGTTACACAGTTGTGGGCGGAGTTTGTCTGAAACAGGGGCGTGTCTCAGGTATGAAATACCGAAAATGTTAAATTAAAATTAACGTTCTACCAATAAACACTCAGGGAGTTCTGGTCAATATGAACTAAAGGAGTCCGTCACTGGACATAAGACGAGACGCTTCTTCCTCTTACCTGGAGGAGGGAACCATCGGGTCAGCGATGGGACGATGGAAGAAGTGACTCTACTTAGATTATTGATCTCATTAGATTCTGTTAGAGTTCTCATTCAAATTTCAATTTCCTTGTTTTGACGTTGGACTGTGAAGAGATCTATCGCTCTACAGTCCACATTTTCTATCCCTAATTTTCAGTCGAACTGAAATGATAAAGAAAAGCCATGACTTTTGATGGTGCTTTGTTACAAATCAGTGCATGAGAGTGAAATGATCTGCAGGGATCCATGCCTTTATTTTATTACTTTAGTTAAGTGTTAGTTGGGTTAAAGGGCGATGAAAACTCATTCAGAAGCAACACATTATTATCACACAGTAACAATGTGTTGTAATGGTGAGGATGGTTTTAAGCTTTATGCAAGAACACACGCGCACACACACACACACACACACACACACACAAAAACAAATATTATTCATAAATGTAGTACTTTATGTAGAACTTTAAAATGTAAAATGAACTGTGACTCTTCACAGTGGATTGCATTACTCTCATATCTGAACACTCTCAGGGCTTTTGCTTTAAACAATGAGGACTAGAATCATCTACTGGACAGATCTGCTGGAGTAACCACAAAAAAAAACTAAAACAAAACAAAGCAAAAACAAAACAACCAAAAAATAAAAATAAAAAAATCACGATATGGTCTCTCTTTTTTGTCAACAAAATATCATGATAAGAATAATAAAAATAATACACTGTCAAAAATATTGAAAACTTCTCCTGTAGGATTGGATTTGCAGTCCGTATCCAAGTTCATGCAGGACGTCTAATCTTCACACCACGTCGACTGACAGGAAGCAGTGATTCCCAAACAAAATAATAATAATAAAAAAAAAAACACTGCATACCTAAAACATGTGTGCTGAGAAATGGAGGAAAAAAAACAAATAAACCAAAACTAATAAAAACAGGCGTTCCTCGAGGAACCAGTTCAGAATCACTGATGTGAACTACAACACACACGGGCGAGCTCAGACCCTGACCTGATTTGGCACAGATTTACGACAAAATAAAGAATTAGCATAATTTGTGTGTTTGTACTGTACATGCTGCTTACACTCACCCCGGGCCTCGTTCATCAACCTTTCAGTGAAGCTGTGCATCAATCTCACGTCTCACAGGGAAACGCGGGTCAGAATGGCCGTCAGGTTTGTGTTTGTGCGCTGACTGCCTTCGATAAGGTTCTAAATTATAATACACAACTGACTATAATCAGGGATCAGCACCCACGCCCACAAACCTCAGCAGCAAGAGCCGAGGGTGGCTCGTCAATCGTCCAGTGACGCGGCTCAGCCGCCCGGTCACCACTGACACGCTGGCTCCTCCCCCTTTTACAGAGTACCATTACTTTTGTCCTGATTGAACAGCGAGTCAAAATGAATTTTTTATTCATTTATTTTTTGAAACAATAATTAAGCAAATTGAGATTTTATTAAAATGTACGCAAATTCTCATCTTTCCGAACTTTCAGTTAAAAAAAAAATCGAACTGTTCGCGTCCAGTTTGATAAACGAGGCCTGAAAAAAAAAAAGTACCAGGAACAGACTGACGTCCATCATAAAACTAGGTGGCTTTTATATTTTGGCACATATTATCTTTTTATACTTTATAACTATATCATCTATAACATAATATCAATAATTTATATCAGAATTCATTCTAAATCCTCCAAAAAAAAAAAAAAGATACGTAAATACAGCATTCATTATTTTATCTGAATATTAAAAAGTAAACATATATATTCCTCATGTAGTTAACTCATAACCTTATGAGTTTGTAACACCATAGAAGGGCATTGTGTGTGTGTGTGTGTGTGTGTGTGTGTGTGTGTGTGTGTGTGTGTGTGTGATGACTTGTATGAAACAAACGGAAGCGTAACTGTAGATACAGACTGATCAAAACGATCGGCTCAGTCGTTTCAGGCTCTCCGATTTCTGATTGGTCTCGATGCAAGCGCCGCGCTGCTATTGGCTACTTGGACTCCTGAGCTGGGAATTCTGGGTTAATGTATGAGAAACCCTGGAACTCGTCCTGGTCCAGGTTAAGAATCACTTCCTGGTCGGGAGGGGTCAGGACTGGAGGATGGCGGGTGAAAAAGCGGTCAAAGTTCTCTGCGTCTCGACCGCACTGTGGAGAAGACGAGAGAAGAGAGGAGTGCGATGGGAGGATGGAGGTTAAAAGAAAAGAAAGTGAAGAAATAAACAAATAAAAAACAGCAACATAAGGTGTCATAAACATGGAGGAAAAACAAGAAGTTTGCAAAAATATGTGAAAGCGGGATTAAAGCACAGAGACACACACACACACACACACACACACACACACATCTGCACCCTGGACCAATCACAGCGTCTCATCTCTATGTGCTTTAATCCCGGTGTTGGTTTTATTTGTTTATTTTTATTTTTTAAATGAATATAAATTTATAACCAAAACCTTTTTCAACTGAAAGCAAGCGTGAAGCACAAATGTCGAGAGAACATTTGGTTAATCAGAGCTGGAGCTCAATTCGGAAGTGGAAGCCATGGAGCGGATTCTCAGTGAGATGGAGTGAGCGCCCTCTAGGGGTGGGCTGATCATCGGCCACATGATACATCGTGATATTTATGGTTTATTAATGCTGGGGTTCATGATGTTTTATACCACAGCGCTGATTAGACTCTGATCGGATTAATCTGATAAATCGATAATTAGAATGATTGGCACATGGCTGTGGTATAATAACACGTGAGGGAGACGCGGTTAGAGGAAAATAATCAGCTTTAGTTATTCACTGCTCACAGGACGTCTGCTCAATCACAACAGCTCGGGGTTGATTATTTTCCTGTAAACTCCGCCCACATGTGTTGTATGACAGGATCACAGGTTCGAGCAGATCGGATCATGAGGATTCCAAAAGGAGGAATATTTACCACAGCTTTCCCAGAACTGGAGATAAGTGTGTACTGACGCGCGCACACACACACACACACACACACACACACACACACACACACACACAGGCACACTCTCTCAATAGCCTTTTTATTACAAATAAGTATTCTCACGCAAATAATAAGAATAAACTCACAATTAATTCAACATTCTACTTCTACAGACATAACATCACAGTCACATGATCTCACCCTGAGGATTACTGCAACAGGGTCCTAAGGTCCGTGTTTAAACAGGTTCCATATTTGACTATTTCTGTAGCAGGTTATAACACAGACCATCCACAAAGTCCATCTGTTTCACTCTTCTCATGCTGCTGCTGAGCCACGCCCCTTAGAGTACAGCAGAGCTGAGCAACAAGCCGGGGGAGGGGCTCTTCTTATATGAGGTCACACTAGAAGAAGAATCTAATTGGCTTTCTTAAACCCTGATACAAATGAACGTCATGTTTGTTTGACCTGAGACCTGCCTGAATGTCTAAACATGACAAAAAGAAAAAGAAAAAAAAGAATAATACGGGACCTTTAATACCGATGGAAAAAAAATGTTTGCTAAAATCCACCAAACTTCACAACAGTTGCTTCAACAACCAGGAAAAACAAATCAATGTAAATTATTCTTCTTATTGAGTTTTGTGTGTGTCTTATTTTTCTTATTGCGTGTGTGTGTTGTTAAAATGGTTACAGTTAAAAATCCCCTGCTCACACACACACACACACACACACACACACACACACACACACACTGCAGCAAACCTTTAGATGTCAGACAGCAGTGTTTGAGTTGCAGTGCTAAGAGGGACAGATCAGGGTAAAGCGCCGAGATCTTCATACGACTAAAATACTAAAGCACTTTAAAGAAATTTATGCTATCCAGTCTGGTCCATAAATATTGGAACAAATATATGCTTTTTGGCATTTGGCCTTCGCACACCACCAAACTGAATCTGAAACTAAACACTCAGGATGTTAGCGAGGTGTCAATTCTTTAATTCAAAAGGTTTGACAATAGTGTAGCATTAACCATTTAGGAATTACAGCCATTTTCAAATATGCATATTTTTGGAGATCATAAATAATGGAACAAATGGCTGCCAGGCAGGTGCATAACCGGGTTTGTCCCGTTCCTTCGTAACTCCATCTCTACTCACACAGATAAAAGACCTGGAGGTGGTTCTGAGTGTTAGATTTGTATGTGGATGCCTTTCCTTTAGACACAGGAAGTCAGAGTGTTACAGAGTCTGTCTGATGTACTCTAGACCAAGACACGCCCCCAAGGGCTTATGCAGTCTAGAAAGCATTTAACTGGAGGAACTAAAGACTAGTACATGATGAGTTTTTTAATCAAAATTCTTTCACACACACACATACGCACACACATTTACTTACTGATTTGGGTTTGAATGGAGGTTGAACCTCTTTGTTCTGGAGTTTCTCCCAGTCCATGTAGCGGAAGAAGGCGTGCTCCCTGATGTCCCGCTCGCCCTCAGGGCCGCAACCCAAGCGCTTCCCTGGGTGCTTCGTCATCAGCTGAAACACACACACACACACACACACACACACACACGCATACACACACGCATACACACACGCATACACACACACAGACTGTTAGTGACAGGTTAGTTAATTCTCCATGACAGCAGTTCTGACAGTAGCGCAGGTTTATATTAATACGCTATGGTTTCCATAGTAACGGCTCATTCACAGGGACGTGTTCAGGTTAAAGAAGGTGAATAATCGTGACGCTTCATTACAGGAAGGAGATGCAAATTTATGGAAGGAGTCTCCAATGTTACAAAGCTGTAACTCTACACAAGGGGTGTGCACTGTTTTGCAATTTCTTTGTTAAATAATAATAATAAAAAAAAACACATTGAAGTTTAAAGCTGCTATAAGACCAGTAAGAACTTATATGTAACTATAAAGGGATAATAATTATGATTGTGTTTTTTTATGCTTTTTTTAATGCAAATATTTACAAAGCACTGTGGTGTAAATTTTATAAAAGACTTTGCTGTTGAAGGAAAATAAAAAACGCATCTGTGGTAGCTGTTTAACATTAAAATTTGGATATTTAGATTTTTTTTTACGTTAAAAATTTCAGATAATTTTTAAAAACTTTTTATGAAACTAAAAATCAACGCATTAAAAAAGACACAGTGGTGCAATTACTGTACAATTTGCATGAAATATTACATGTTAACATGGGTGTGTATGTGTGTGTGTGTGTGTGTGTGTGTGTGTGTGTGTGTGTATGTGTGTACACTCACGCCCTTGCATATAGCCACGGCTTCTTTAGACATGGATTTGGGGTAAGAAACGTGGTGCTCCATGATGGACTGGAAAAGCTCGTCTTCGTCCTCGCCGTCAAACGGAGGCTACACAGAGACCAAAGTTACCACGCTAACTCCATGCACACGCTAGTTAGCATCATCTTGTGTTTGTACATATGCATGTTTGTAGCTCAGTAACGTAGCTGTTTAGCGTTTACCTGTCCTGCTAACATCTCGTAGAGCAGAACTCCGTACGCCCACCAGTCCACAGACTTCCCGTACGGCTGATAGGCGATGATCTGAAAGTGCAGAAACAAGAGAAAGCGTTCAGCTTCACTTCCTGTCTCAGTGTTTACAGTTCTGTCAGATAAGACGCTGGCTGAAGGAGAAGTTTGTACGAGAACCGGTTGGTCGTTTGACATTAAAGTAAACTGGGTTTATTTAAATTCTTCTGTACACACACACACACACACACACACACACACACCTCAGGTGCAATATAATCTGGAGTTCCACAGAAGGTTTTGGTGTTTACGCCGTCTAACATGTTCTCTTTGCACATGCCGAAGTCCGCGATTTTAATGTGACCCTCAGAGTCCAGCATCACGTTGTCCAACTTTAAGTCTCTATAAACACACACATGAACACACACACACACACACACACACACACATATATATATATATATACTGTATATACACTCATACACAACCAACTTGTTCTTTTATATCTCCATCAATATTCTTTTCTCTAGAAACTTCCACAACATTTTCTTTCCTTATTCCTGAATCACAAAACACGATTGTACAACGTTGTCAGAACGTTCAGAAGCGTTTTTACCTGTAAATGATGCCTTTTGAATGTAGAAAGAACAAACCAATGGCAATCTCTGCAGCGTAGAACCTACATAAACACACACACACGCACACACACACGCACGCACACACACACACACACACACACACACAATACACTTATAATCACACTATTAAATTCCTTTGCTTTGTAATAAAGGCAAATACAGTATTAGAGACACAGACAGTGAGCATGAGGTGTGTGTGTGTGTGTGTGTGTGTGTGTAGTTGTACTTACACAGCATGCGGCTCCTTGAACTTTCCCACTTGCTGTATCTGGTACATCAGATCTCCACCGTTAATGTACTCCATCACAAAGTACAGACGGTCCTACAACACACACACACACACACACACACACACACAAACACACACACACACACACACACACACACAAATCTGTGATAGGTGTCAATTTCAGGCTGCACCCTTGAAAATAGCTACTAGAGTTAGCACGCTAGTTGATGTTAGCATTAGCAAGAACTGCTATGAAATCACAGTACTCAGTACGTATGAGTCATGATCGGACTGTCTGGACTGATTCATGTCTGAAACGCTGGCCTCCCAGGAACTCCTTTATTGTCTTTTTCAAGCATGTGGAAATGTCTTGGAGCGAGGTCAGGACTGTACAGGGGGTGTGGCGATAACTCCCAGCCGAGTTCCTGTAATGTACGAATGGTGTGCGTGAATGAGTGTGTGTACAGTTCACACACACACAGATGCGTCTCTTCCACAAGTCGTAAGGATCAGGTGATCCACTCGCTGAATGTTCACAGGAACGACTGCAGTGGGCTCCGAGCCACCTCGGCCGGGATCGTTATTCAGGGACGTGCGGCCATCTTTAAAACATTTGCATGTTCAGATGTTTTACTGAGTCTAAGAGTCTCATCACCGTACTGTGACTGAAGTCTTCTGGAAATGTCGATCCCTCTTACGCCTTCATTCACCAGAAATTTCAGCAGGAGTCTCGGTTTGACTCGAACACCCCTCATAATTTAGATGAGAAAACATTTTCCTCAGGCGTTATCGGTTCTTTCCGCCCTTGCGTTAGCGTGGTTCTTGTCGTCCGAGTTATTAAACACGGCCGGAGGTGACCTTGCTGCCACTGAGTGACTGTCTGAGACACAACCTCTGGAGTGAATGAGGAACCGAATGTGAATTTGAATACATGAGTAATTGTGATCTGCAGAAGCAGTGAAAGGAGAAGTTGCACAAGCTCTGTGTGTGTGTGTGTGTGTGTGTTCTGTACCATAGTCTGAAAGCAGGAGTGCAGCTGCGTGAGGAAAGGAGGCTTTCCAGAAAGTGCCAGAACTCTCTTCTCCACCATGGTGCATTCCACGTCATCGTCCTGGATCACCACGTCCTTCTTCAGGATCTTCACGGCGTACAGTTCGTCTGTTCCTTTACGCTCGGCCAGCATCACCTGGAAACACGAAACATCTTCATAGCAAAACAATAGCTACGTCTCCTTTTTTCCTAAAATGCTAGGATGTCCTCAGAAGTGTCGAACAAACCGAACATTTCTTTATTGAATTCTTAATCACGCTACTGATTAATTCCGATCGGTTAGGATTGTTTTGGTAATGACATTTTATTTAAATAACAGTTTTAATTAATTAATGTGCATGTTCTAATACTTTTGGTCATTCTTCTAATAATATCAGATTACAGCAGTTTGAACGTTACCTTTCCAAAGCTGCCTTTCCCCAGTACCATGATAAAATTAAAATCGGAGAGTTTCACGCGATCCTGGTTGCCGTTAGCATCGTATTTGGAGATGTTGTTAGATGATGAGCTGTCGTTGTTCTTGTTGCCTGGACCAATCCTGGCTCTCTAAGAGGAACAAGAGCGAAGACATAGAAGTGAAACAAACACTTTGTTAAGAGTAATACAAAAAAAATATTTGATAAACATACAACATTTTTATTTCTTTTACACTCAACACTTAAGTAGGCTAATGTAGGCTAGTGGATATTTTTGTTGTGGCTAAGTAATATTTCGCTAGCTAGCTACCAATCAAAAATGTATACAAGTGACGTATTAGATAAATTAAACCTTTTTTGAAGTAATAAAGCATACTGAAGTATAGCCATGAAAAAGTGACATTATCTTACATAACATTACAATTCTTTCTAATCTGTCATTGTTTCTATAGTAACAAATGAACAGAGAGGAAAAAAAAAAAGACTTTCTTGAAAAACTTTTTTGAACTTTTGGCAAGGAGTACTATTTGGTTCTTTCTAAAAAAAAAATTCCTAAAACTGGAACAATTATCTGCCAACAGAACAAGAATGTTTTGCCTAAGAATTAAGCATTTGTTTCTAGAAATAAGCTTAATATTCTTCTATTTGGTTTGTTATAATACTATTTTAAGAAACTGTCGATAGATTTAACTAGATTCAAGGAATCTTCACTTGTTCAAATATTATATTTTCGCAAATGTTTTTCTCATGTACTTTTGTAATGAAAGGAGATGTTTTTTTTAATCATTTTTGAAAGAAGTCTCTCGTGTCAGAGTTTATGCTTTGTGTATTTCCTGCTAGAATGTGATAATCTAACTAATAACACAACTGTAAATCAATAAAAAATATGACATGTCCTTCTTTAATAAATAAAAAAACAATACATCTGCATCAGTGCCCGATTAAAAAAACTATTCAGGTTGTTGTAAATTCCCCATTTGATGTCCCCTAGTGCCCCCCTTATTTCCTACATAATTTTTGCGTAATGTAACGTATAAAACTGGCTCGCTAACCTCAAACTTCTGCCGCAGTTCCTCATTCCCTTCTTCCCCGTCTGGTTGGACTGGAACGTTAAAGTATTCGCCTTCTTCTTGGCTTAACAGTTTATACCTGAAAGGTAAGTGCGTGGATCTTAGGAACAGAGGAACTCCCTCCTCAAAGTTCTAAGGATGTGAGAAGTGATGATGTACAAGAGGGACCTTACCAGCCACTGACCCCTTGCTTTTGGAGCTCGGAGATGCCGAAGGAGAGCGAGCCCATGAAGTCGTTCCTGCTGGTCAGATCCCAGTCCCAGAGTTCCACAGACAGACGTCTATCCTTATCCGTCTCCCGTAGATTGCTAGCAGAGCACACAGAAAAGAAGATTAAACAAACCTTCTCTTTAAACGATTAGCAATTAGCGACCATTTCTTTAAAAAAGACGAGGGTTTGCCGTACAATGTGAATGTCTCGTTCCAGGTGGGGTTGAGCGAACACTTGATGGTTTTGGTTTTCTGCTTGCTTTCACTCTTGGGGTCGGGAATCAGTTTGAGCTTCACATAGGGGTCCGACGAACCATTCGGGTCCATTGGCACCAGGTTTCGAGCTTCCCTGACTGTTATAGAGAAAGAAGAGGGCATAGGAATGAAATAAAAGACAAACAGAAAAGAAATTTAAAAAAACACAAAATTAACCCCCTGCCACTGACACCCCTTTGTGCCTTTTAACTGGACTCTGAGATACACACCGACCTGACAAGTAAACTACAAACAACTAAACGTCTTACATTGACACACAAGTCATTGTTTAATAAACAGGTCTGAGCACAGTCACTCACACACAGCTGTTAGCTTAGCATTAGCTAAAGCGCTTCAGTGATGCTATTGATGTAGACAGTGACAATGCACTAACTGAATACTAACCAAGTTCTAAACAAACTCAAGCCAAATAATACCCAAATTCTAAACAACGTCTAACCAAATTTGAACCAAATACTAAACAAGTCCTAACTAAATACTAACAAAGTTCTAATCAAATTCTATCTAAATAGTAACCAATTTCTAACCGAATTCTTATAAAGTCTTAACCAAATACTAACAAAATTCTAACAAAATACTGACCAAGGTCTAAACAAGTTCTAACCAAACACTACCCAAATTTTAAACAATGTCTAACCAAATTTTAACCAAATACTAAAATACTAAACAAATTCTAAACAAGTTCTAAATAAATAATAACAAAGTCTTAAAGTCCTGACCGAATATTAACCAAATTCTTAATAAGCTCTAACCAAATGATAATGAAGTTCTAATCAAATAGTGACCAAGTTCTCATTAAATACTAACAAAGTTCTAACCAAATTCTAGCCAAATACTGTCCAAGTTCTAAACACGTTCCACCCAAATTCTAATAAAGTTGTAACCAAATAATAACGAAATTCTAACCAAATATTGGGTTCTGTAAACACTGAAGTCACTAAACCGAGTCTTGATTTCTCTCCAGCTTTGTTCTTAAATTTTTCTTTTTTTACTTAAAATAATCCATTAAAACACATAGGAGAACTACAACCTTAGGGGAACATTAAGCTTTTCTTAGCATCACAAACACACACATCGGTCCGTACTAAACGAGTGTGTGGTGTCTGGGGACGCTGAGTACTGTACACACTGAATTAGACTGAAGAGCGTGAGACGGGAGAGTAAATGATGTGGGCCGATCGTTGGATAATTGATTTTAGGAAGTGGTTTTCTCCCGCAGGCTACGCTAACAGGAACGGCCTCTGAGCTCTGATGCTGGAATACCCGCTATTGAACAGCGAATCAATGGACACTGAAACACTCTGTGTGTGGGCGTGCGTGTGTGTGTGTGTGTGTGTGTGTGTGACAGATGTGGGTCACTCACCGGTTACGGTCAGGATGCTGTTTTTGATGTCGGCGCTGATGTGCAGGCGTCCTCTCCTCTCCGTGTGATCCGTCCCACACAGGCTCGGGACGTTGGTCACACACCGCTTATGAATGTTCATCATGCAGGCTACGGAAATACATCAACAACCAGACGCCGTCACATGCTACAACATTTCTGTACAAACTGTGTAAACAGACTCAATTTTAAATTTGACGTGAAGATGCCGAGACGTCAGTATAAATCAACATAAACCGTTTATTTAGTGATGTTTAACGATGCTCGACATGGTGTGATCATTAGCAAGTTTGCACAATATAATATCATATTAATATCATTGTCACTTTTATATTATACAGTTATTATAGATATTTTGATTTATAATTTATGTTTTTAGTAAATTTACAAAATGACTCCAAGTAGATGATTTTGACTTTTGTGTTTAAAATATAAAATATCACTATATATACAAATACCTTATAAAAACCTAACTTTTTAAGTAAACTTACAAACCGACTTTAAGCAGATGCAATTAAACTTAAAAAAAAAATAAAAATTCTTCCATGTCAGTGTTACTTATTTATTTAATTCACTTGTTTACTAGAAAGAAAAAAAAACTGCATGCTGCATGCCGACTCTAACGTCAGTGTGAATCAATCTAACCTGTTTATTTCGTGATGTTTAACAATGCCTGACACGGTGTGTTTATTAGCACGTCTGGACACCAGGAGCTGTGAGTGACGGCGTCCTCGTGCTGAGGTGTGTGTTTGTGACGTTACGACGTTTAACAACAACATTCTTTCATTTGATGCGAAAGGAAGTGTGTGTGACCTGCTCATGCACTTTCTCTTAACACACTGTCTATGCACCGGCATAGCATCAGAAAATATGCACACACACACACACACACACACACACACACACACACACACACTACTCTATACACAAATATTATAAATACTATTCTGGGCGCCACTAGAGAACAGTGA